>JAJEOU010003003.1:729767-892013 GCA_021534815.1 Acrocephalus arundinaceus
GGCAGGAAGGACAAGATGGCTTGGGCAGCGGGAGGTGCTGGGGTGGCACCTGGGGGATGCTGACTCAGGGACGGGCAGGGGCCGCACAGCCCTGGTGTCAGCAGCAGCAGCAACAGCTGCAGCAGGGAGTGTCCCCTGAGCAGATTGGCGTGGCTGGAGCTGAGCAATGCTGGGGCTGCTATAAAAGCCCTGTTGGGGCCAGACTGGGCCAAGCACTGCCCTGACCATCTTCTCCTCCTCTTCCTCGGGGACAAGGGTAAGTGTGGGAGCGCTTCTGCTGGCGGCTTCCTGCTGCAGCCGCGGCCCCTGTGGCTGGGGCGCTGCCCTGTGCTGCTGTCCTGCCATGGCTGCCCTCTCTTGCAGAGCACCCTCGCATCCCAGGCCAAGATGTCCTGCTACGACCTGTGCCCCCCCAAGTGCAGCACAGACCTGTGCCCCCCCCGGACCAGCGTGGCTGTGCCCCAGCCCATCGCTGAGAGCTGCAACGAGCTGTGCGCCCGCCAGTGCCCCGACTCGTCGGCCTTGATCCAGCCACCACCCGTGGTGGTCACCTTCCCCGGGCCCATCCTCAGCTCCTTCCCGCAGCAAGCCGTGGTGGGCTCCTCCGGAGCACCGGCCTTTGGCGGCTCCCTGGGGCTGGGCGGCCTCTACGGCGCCGGCGCCACCCAGGCTTCCTCGGGCGGCCTCTGCACCTTTGGCAGAGCCTACGCTGCTCCCGCCTGCAGCCCTTGCGCCTTGCCCCGCTACTCCAAGAAGTTCTGGGACACCTGCGGGCCGTGCTAGAGCCACCACGGCCCAGCCCAAACACCCGCGAATGCCCCAGCCCGGCAGGGACAAGCTGAGCTCTGCCCCAGCTGCCCTGGCCTCCTGCAGCCAGTGACACCCGGCCTGCCTGGGGCCTGACCACCCTCCCTCTCACTGCCTCTGCTGCCCCTCGGGGCACAATAAAGTTTTCCTGCATCCAACTCCTTTCTCCTTGCCTCCTTTACCATAATCACGAAGTTCTCGTTCATAGGGGAGTTTCAAGTTCCAAGTGTGTGGGGAAATGTTGGTTCTGGGACGCCCAAGTCGGAATGAGAAATTTAAGATGCCAGGAAAGGTAAAACAGAATAGGGAAGGGGACAGTGGATGTTAAGGCGGAGAAGAAATTGGAATCAAAGCTAAAACAGAAGAAAAAGAAGGGGAATGACCGTAAAGGTTCAGTTCAGGAGGAAGTGTAAGGGAAGTAGATGGAGAAGGAGACGGTGATGGAGGAACAGATGGGCGAGAAAATGGAAAGCAAGAAGAGGGAAAAATGTAAAGAGGAAAATGTGAAACACTAGAAGAAAGGAAAGAGAAAGAGAAAGTGAAAGAGAAACACAAAGATGAACAGAAATAGACAATCACAAAAACACCAAGATAATTGTAAAGGCAAAGGGAAACACCAAGACAAAGAGGAAGACAAAACAAAAACAAAGATAAAGATCAAGACAAGGACAAGGAAGTGATGACAAGGAAATTTACATTACAAGGCAAAAGGATTAGGAAACCAAGTGTTTGATAGCTCTCCTAAGTAATTCACCAGAACCATTAAAGCACAAAGGGACTGGAGCCTGGGCAGTCTGTGCTCCTGCAGGAAAGTGGCACTCATTCACAGATTGTCTGGAGGTCGCTAAAGTTTCCTGGGCTTCAAGTTCTGCAAACAGGGATGCAAGTCCTGGGCTTCAAGTCCTTAAGAAATATTCTAGAAGCTCTGCTGCTGGACCTTGTGTGCTGAGAGCTGCCAGGGCTGGGGGATGTGCCCAAAGACAGCTCTGCCTGCCAAAGATGGGGCTGAGAGACTGCCCTGGCCGGGCTCTCTGTGCCCATGGGCAGCCCAAGGAAGCTCTGCCCTCCACCCCAAACCCTGACAGCAACACCAGAGAGGCAGGAGTTGGATGCAGCATTGTTTTATTTTAAGCACAGCAAAGAACACACTGGACACACGAGGCACAGGCTGGATGTGTCTGCAGGCTTCCCCCGAGCTGCTCCTTCAGGCTGGTGCCAGGCGCGGGCTGTTGCCCAGAGCAGCGAGTGCTCGGTGGGAGCATGGAGGAGTGGGGAATGTGGGCACCAAGGGCAGGAGGCAGGAGGGGGAGAGGCGGCCTCGGGAGAGGGGCAGGGGAGGAGAAGAGAGAGGAGGAGCGAGGAGGCTGAGGCGGTCAGGGGGCAGTGGGGCTGTTGGTGGTGGCTCTAGCAGGGCCCGCAGGTGTCCCAGAACTTCTTGGAGTAGCGGGGCAAGGTGCAAGGGCTGCAGGCGGGAGCAGTGTAGGCTCTGCCAAAGGTGCAGAGGCCGCCCGAGGAAGCCTGGGTGGCGCCGGCACCGTAGAGGCCGCCCAGCCCCAGGGAGCCGCCAAAGGCCGGTGCTCCGGAGGAGCCCACCACGGCTTGCTGCGGGAAGGAGCTGAGGATGGGCCCGGGGAAGGTGACCACCACGGGTGGTGGCTGGATGAAGGCCGACGAGTCGGGGCACTGGCGGGCGCACAGCTCGTTGCAGCTCTCAGCGATGGGCTGGGGCACAGCCACGCTGGTCCGGGGGGGGCACAGGTCTGTGCTGCACTTGGGGGGGCACAGGTCGTAGCAGGACATCTTGGCCTGGGATGCGAGGGTGCTCTGCAAGAGAGGGCAGCCATGGCAGGACAGCAGCACAGGGCAGCGCCCCAGCCACAGGGGCCGCGGCTGCAGCAGGGAGCTGCCAGCACAAGCGCTCCCACACTTACCCTTGTCCCCGAGGAGGAAGAGGAGGAGAAGATGGCCAGGGCAGTGCTTGGCCCAGTCTGGCCCCAACAGGGCTTTTATAGCAGCCCCAGCATTGCTCAGCTCCAGCCAGGCCAATCTGCTCAGGGGACACTCCCTGCAGCTGCTGCTGCTGCTGCTGCTGCTGCTGCTGACAGCAGGGCTGTGCGGCCCCTGACCCTCCCTGAGTCAGCATCCCCCAGGTGCCACCCCAGCACCTCCCGCTGCCCAAGCCATCTTGTCCTTCCTGCCACGTCAGATCCTTGATAGCAGGGATGGTGGCACCCAGGAATTTGGGGCGCATATTACGGCTTTGAGCAGCTCTGTCCAGGGTTGCAACAACCCTGAACTGTGTTTTGCGATTTAGGGGTTTCTGACCCTTGTCCCATGGATCTCAGGCCTGGCACGAGGGCTCTTTGTCCCCTGTGTCCCAGAGCTCCTTGACAGTGCCTGCGGGCAGATGGAGTCCTGCCCTGCTGGTCTGTGCAGTTCTGCATGGTGCTGAGCAGGCAGGGCCCCCCAGGAGCTGCCTTTGCTTGGGCCCAGTTGGCTCAGCTGTGCCCTGTGCCCATCAGGGACACGCGGTGGCCCAGGGCAGGCGCTGCCTGGGGCTGCTGTGGCCCAGCAGGAGGTGGCAGTGGCAGTGTGCCAGCGGGATGATTGCAGGGGCTGATGGTGCAGCTTGGGGCCGGCCAGGAAGGGCAGGAGTCAGCAGAAGAGCCCCGTGGCAGCAGGGCTGAGGAGGCCGGGCCTTGGCCCCACACACCCTGTGCCCCCAGCACGGGCAGCTCCTGCCCCGCCTCTGCGGCCACCCATAAAAGCGCTGTCCTGGGCCAGGCCTGCATCCACTGCCACCGCCTGCCTCTGCTCAGCCCAAGGCCAGGTGGGTGCCTGCCTGCCTGGCTGCGGGGCTCTGCCTCCTGGCCCAGGGGCGGTCCAGGGCCCTCCCTGGCCACCAGAGCTGCAGCGCCTGTGCTGGCACCAGCCTGGCATGGCCATCCCCAGCTGAGGCTCCTGGCCAGCAGCAAGGAAGGAGCCCCTGGGCTGGGACAGACACAGCCAGGCTGTGCACAGGGACTCAGGCAGGCCTTGGCAGGGCTCTGGCTGTGGGCATCAGGGCTCTCCGGGGCCTGCAGGGCACAGGGCCAGTGCTGGGCACAGTGGGCAAGGCTGGGTGGCTTTGGCCCCTCGGGGTCTGTGGGAGGGCTGGGAACAGGGCACTGCTGAATGGGGAGATCCCCATGTCTCTTGTAACCCCTGTTTGTGTGAATTCTCTTCCAGCCTCATCTCTGCCCTGCCAAGATGTCCTGCTACGACCTGTGCCCCCCCAGGAGCAGCACAGAGCTGTGCCCCCCCCGGGCCAGCGTGGCCGTGCCCCAGCCCATCGCTGAGAGCTGCAACGAGCTGTGCGCCCGCCAGTGCCCCGACTCGTCGGCCTTGATCCAGCCACCACCCGTGGTGGTCACCTTCCCCGGGCCCATCCTCAGCTCCTTCCCGCAGCAAGCCGTGGTGGGCTCCTCCGGAGCACCGGCCTTTGGCGGCTCCCTGGGGCTGGGCGGCCTCTACGGCGCCAGCGCCACCCAGGGCTCGGGCGGCCTCTGCACCTTTGGCAGAGCCTACGCTGCTCCCGCCTGCAGCCCTTGCGCCTTGCCCCGCTACTCCAAGAAGTTCTGGGACACCTGCGGGCCCTGCTAAACTCAAACCCAGAGCCTTTTCTATCTGTCAGCAATGGAAAAATCTAGAAGTTGTTCATCCCAATTGTTGCTGCCACTACTCTTTTGTTTAAACCTTTTCTTTTCCTTTGCTGAGTGTTTTACTTTATCTCCAGTTTGAAGATCTTCTTCTTCATGTTCCTCTTTGTAAATTTGTTATGTATAGTAATTTCATTGTTTTTTCCTTATCATTGTATTTTATTGTTTATGTTGTTTGTATCCACCTGATGTCATATTTACATTCATTTAGCTCTGCTTTTTGAGAACTGCATCAGTTAAAAATCTTAGCATAATTTTTCCGATTCTCTTTGTACCTCTCATTTCCCCATGCTTCTCTTTGTTTTGTTCAAGTTTTTTCTGCAATAAATCTTTTATGCATCAAATTTTTTGTGTTCTTTTCATCTCACTTTGTTTTAAACGTTGCTGAGTATTCACTTGAGATTTTACCTGCTCATAACAGAGCAGATCAACTTGGCCATTTCTGGTTGCTTAAATCTCTGGAGAGCCACTGGAAAGGGCTCGGGAGTGCTGGAGCCACTCTGAGAGGAGCAGCCTGCCCTGGATGACACAAAAGAGAAAGTAAGAGCAGGGCAGGGCCCGGTCTGGCCAAACCCAGCGGCTACGAAGGATCTGATCAGGGCTGAGGTGCCTGGCAGCTCCTCCCTGCTTGGCCCGGCGCTGTTACTCAGCCTTGGGACATGCAAGGCCCATTAAAATAACAAAACAGGGAGCAGAAGTCATTACTCAGCTCTTCCCAAGTGCTCTCGAAGCTCTTGCTCCTCACAGGCTCCAGAAAATCTACAAATAGTGGGAGGTTTTTCTCACAGGAACCTCCACCCAAATAAATTTTGTAGTTCAGAGAAAGGGCAGAAATCGCGGTGTTTTTATTACAAAATGGAGAGAGGTAATCACGGAATCATGGAATGGTTTGGGTGGGAAGGGATCTTAAAATTATCTCGTTCCATGCCCTGCCATGGACAGGGACGTTCCCACCATCCCAGGGTGCTCCAGCCTGGCCTTGGACACTTCCAGGGATGGGGAATGCATGGAAAATCCCCTGCCAGGGCCTCCCCATGCTCACAGGGAAGAATTTATCCCCAATATCCCACCAAAACCTCCTCCCTGTCAGTCTGAACCCATTCCCTGGCACTCCATCCCTTGGGAATTGTCTCTCCCAGTGCTCCTCGTAGCCCCTCCAGGTCCTGCAAGGCCACCCTGAGGTCACCCCAAAGCTTCTCCGGGCTGAACAATCCCAGCTCTGCCAGCAGAGCTGCTCCATCCCTGGGATCCCATCCTGGAGCCTCCCTCCAGCAGCTCCAGGTGCCCCCTGAGCTGGGAATTCCAGAGCTGGACCCAGCAGTGCTGGTGGGGTCTCACCTCAGCGGGACAGAATCCCCCTCCCCTGCTGCCCCAGAAGAAACCGAGGGGTTGGATTTGAAAGGGATTTGTGTCAGGGATGAGGCACAACTCACTCTGGCCGCCAGATTTATGTAAAATATAAATCAAGGCATGGAAATCCCCCCCAGGCTGGGACATATGGGAACCACTCAATGCTTTTCTGTGCTTGCAGAATATTTTTTTTCCTTCCCCTGCAGCAAATACAGGGAAATTTGTTGGGGCAACAAGCAAAACACAAACTTAAACCCAAATCCTTTATCACCTGCAGAGAAAATGAAAATATTGGGGTGAACCTTGACCACAACAACTAATCCTCAGTGTAGGAAATAAGAGCAGATATTTCATCTCTGAGAGGGATTTCTCAGGAGTGACAAGAAGGGTCTGTAAAATGCACTGGATACAGGTGAAAACCTAAAAGTTGTGCTCTGAAAAATCACAGAAAAATGGTAAATAATCACAAATATTTATTTTTTAATGGAAAATATAGTTTGAAATAAGACAAATACAGCAAAGGTGGAATCTTAAACTCACAGAGGATTCCACCATGGATATGAAAATATTTTTTTTTTTTAAGAAAGGAGAGCTGCATTATTAACCCTTGACTTCCAATGGCACAAATAATGACTTAATTAAAGCAATGGCAGGCACCACCTTGTTTCCTGCACATTAAAGCAGCTGGGGTTGTGTAAGAGTGAAATGTCTAAATCACTCATGTCATACAACACCGAACATTAGCTGGGTTGAACAGCAGATAATGACTGTTTGTGAAATCATTACAAAGTATTTTTCTCAAGAAGGGCCGGAGCACTCTTGATAAGAGATTACACCCATGACATTAAAGAAAAACCTTGATCTGCCTCTTTGATTTTTCCTCAAAATTGCAGTCACAGGACTTGATATGGGAACATTCAGCACCACCGACGCTTTTAAAACTGAATTTCATTTCCCATTAAATCTTCTTTAGTTAAACAAAGTGATTTTTTTATGTGGGATTGATTCCAAACCTTCCTGTCAATGGAAAACTATTGGGGAATTGCTGAGTGTCCTGGATGATCTCAGCAGATATTCATGACCCCTTAAATCCATCTCAGACCAACAAGGTCTCTTTAATTACAGCTGGAAAAGGCATTTATTCCTGGGCAGCCCTGGAATAAGCTGATTTCTGCTTCTAATTAATTTATCAGATAATTTTAAAGGGCTGTTACGGAAAAATGCCCATGTCAGCCAAAGATGAGTCTTACAAAATCTCGGAGCAGACAAGCTCATGACAAGGTTGTAAAGGAAGAAGTAACATGTGGAGTCAGCTTAATGAACATGGTAATTCCAGTGAGGTCACTCTAATCATGCCAGGAGTTGCCAGCGCCAATTAAGACCAAAGATTAAAGAAATCAGGATGGTGAAACTCCGACATCACACGATAGGAGAATGTCAATGAAATCAGAACTGCCACAAACTCCAAACTTTCGTGACTCAAAGCTGGTAAACAATTTCTTTTAGGCAGAACCCCCACCCCAAGCAAGATTCCAAGGCCTCAGGAATGTTGGGATCCTCTATATAAGCTCCAGTGCCCGGCTCCATCCAGACACTTCTCGCAGCTCGTTCGCCTTGCGGAGCTTAGTGAGTATGAATTTTTAATTCCTTTCTATTTGTTTAATCAGAGCCTGTACCAGAGCAGTTGTAGAAGATTCCTTTAGGAATGCTGAGGTTTAGAACAGCTTTACATCAGTTCGGTCTGGAATTACTCTTAATGAAATCAGTGGGAAATGTGGGATTTGGGAGTCTGGGTATGAGAGCAAAAATTCTGAGAAATTTGAGTGTTCCAAGCCAATTAGCAGCTTTAAAAAGGCATAAATTAAAACAATTATTTCAAGAGATTATTTTTCAAGTGTTTTATGAAATTCAAGATGAGAATTGAGACCCATTTCAGGTCTGTTCAGTGACATTCTGAGAGTCATAATAAACTCTCCTATTTCAAGGAAAGCCACATCTAATTCAGGACTCTGTCATCACTTTTGGGAAGTTTATGGGAGATGGGACTGAGGTTTTAATATTGTTCTTCGGGGTAGGCATTTCCAAAAGCTGAAAGACAAAACCATGTGAGGCCAGAACAAAGATTGGTCAGGGGGATCTGGTTATTCTGAGGATGGTTTTACACAGGGAGGAATTTTTTGACCAAGGCGCTCAGCGGGTGTTCACCATGTTGATTGAGGCTGAACATAAAACACAACAGAGTGATCTCACCCATTCTGAAAATTTCCCTCATCAGCTCCCTGCTTTTTACAGTTTTTACATCTCCACCTGTTGGAAACCAACCTTCAACCCCGCCAAGATGTCCTGCTACGACCTGTGCCCACCCAGGACCAGCGTGGCCGTGCCCCAGCCCATCGCTGAGAGCTGCAACGAGCTGTGCGCCCGCCAGTGCCCCGACTCGTCGGCCTTGATCCAGCCACCACCCGTGGTGGTCACCTTCCCCGGGCCCATCCTCAGCTCCTTCCCGCAGCAAGCCGTGGTGGGCTCCTCCGGAGCACCGGCCTTTGGCGGCTCCCTGGGGCTGGGCAGCCTCTACGGCGCCGGTGCCACCCAGGGCTCGGGCGGCCTCTGCACCTTTGGCAGAGCCTACGCTGCTCCCGCCTGCAGCCCTTGCGCCTTGCCCCGCTACTCCAAGAAGTTCTGGGACACCTGCGGGCCCTGCTAGAGCCACCACGGCCCAGCCCAAACACCCGTGGCTGCCTCAGCCCAGCAGGGACAAGCTGAGCTCTGCCCCAGCTGCCCTGGCCTCCTGCAGCCCGTGACACCCAGCCTGCCTGGGGCCTGCCACCCTCCCTCTCACTGCTTCTCCTGCCCTTCTTGAGACAATAAAGTTTTCCTGCATCCAACTCCTGTCTCTTTGCCTTCTTTTCCCAAATCATGGAGGCCCAAGTGCCTTGGCCAAGTGAATAACTCCAGGCACCACATTCCTGCACAAGAGTGAATATTCCGCCCAGGGGAAAATAAAGGACAAATGAGAATGAGAGAGGCTTTCGTGCAGCACAAACAGGGTTTATTATCAGGGAGAAGAACAACAGCTGAGTGCAGGGAATACAAGAGGTTCCAGGGCCAGCAGGGGAGGCAGGAATTTTGCTCTGGGGAGCAGGGCCTGTCTGGGGACCAGGATGGAGCCAGGGGATGGAGGGCTCAGGGCACAGGGAGGGGATGGAGGGCTCAGGGAATTCCCAGGGCATGGAGGGCTCAGGGCACACCCGGCACTGCTGGGCACACTCAGCTGTCACTGCCCGTGGCCAGGGCTGGGCTCCAGGGAGGCCGGCACTGCCAGAGGGGCTTTAGAAAACCCCACAGCTCCCGCGGCGGGACCTGCCCCATCTCTGGAAGCCCGGCAGGGAATAGCCCAGGCCCCGCGAGGAGAAGCCGGAGCTGTAGGACCTCCCGCAATTGCCAAAGGAGCCTCCATAGCCCCCCAGGGAGCCCCCAGAGCCCCCCAGAGAGCTCCCATAGCCCCCCTGGGAGCCCCCATAGCCCCCATAGCCATTGTCCCCTCCATAACCCAGGGAACGGCCGTAGCCAAAGGAGCCCCCATAGCTCTGGGAGCCCCCATAGCCCCCGAGGGAGCCCCCATAGCCCCCACAGCTTCCCAGGCCAAAGGAGCCCACATAGCCCCGGGAGCCTCCATAGCCAAGGGAGCCCCCATAACCCCCCAGGGAGCCCCCATAGCCTGAGAAACCCCCATAGCCCTGGGAGCCTCCATAACCTCCAGATCCAAAGGAACCCTCATAACCAGAGGAGTCCCCCAAATAACCCCTGAAGCCCTGGGAACCTCCCAGCCCAAAGGAGCCCCCATAACCAGAGGAGCCCCCCAAATAACCCCTGAAGCCCTGGGAACCTCCCAGCCCAAAGGAGCCCCCAGAGCCCGGGGAGCTGCGTGAACTGAAGGAACGCCCCAGCCAGGCCGGGCCCGACGAGCCCACAACGCTCTCCTGAGGGAAGGTGCTGAGAATGGGACCCGGCAGGGTCACCACCACCGGCGGGGGCACGATCAGCGCTCGGGACTCGGGGCACTGCTGCACGCACGGCTCATTGGAGCTCTCGGCAATGGGCTGAGGGCAGCACACACCGCACGACTCGCTGGCGTAGGACATCCTTCTGTGCTGGGAGGGCTGCAACGCACACCAGGAAGGGCTTCTAGGCTGAACTGGCTGGGAAGAATCAAAATAAGAATCAAAATTAAAATCAAAATTAAAACCCTGAAATATCAGATAAATTCAAAGATTATATTAAAGAAATCTCATTGTGTCAAGGCCACATTTAGCCTTCCTCTCACTGTGATCACCCTTGTAAGAGAAATTCTGTGCTGGAGAAATTAAACAAAGGTTTCAGATCCAGAAATTTCCACCTGACTCTACCTGCGCTTTCCCATGGAAAATGTGATAACCCAGAGTTCATTGCTTTCCAAATCTGACCACAAAAATCACATTCTTGACTGTGAAATTCTGTGCTGGGTAAATTAAACAAAGGTTTCAGATCTAGAAATTTCTACCTGCACTTTCCCATGGAAAATGTGATAACCCAGAGTTCATTGCTTTCCTCATCTGACCACAAAAATCACATTCTGGACTCTGCCTGCTCTCAAGATCCCCGAGATGTCACATACAGATGAAAACATCCGGTGTCATCTCTGGTGAATCCCACACTTTTGTACTGCGACAAATCTGCTTTTATCTCTTTATAAATTTATTAAGAGCAGCAGAAATCTGGCAACGTATCTATAGGAAGTTAAGAAGTGTCAGACATAAAGCAGCAATTTTTGTGGTTCCATATCCTTTCCCAAGTAGCCCTCAGCTTCCAAACCAGAAAATTTACCCTTATGGAACAAATATTCACACAAGGTTGGAATGATCACTCAGACATTTTTGAATTTTACAGTCACGCATAGGACTATTTCACCATTATAGAATAAAATTCACATTTTATTCTATAGCAGACTTCTGAGACCCAGAGCTTTTAAATCTGCCAATTAAAAATCGGAATTGGATGGATAGAGAAGGACAGAGGAGTTCAAATCGGACTTACCCTGCGTTCACCGAGGCGAATAACTCGGGAGAAGTGGATGGAGAGGCTCGGAGAGGTGGCAGCTTTTATACATTTCCCAAAGTGCTTACAAGGACAAAACACCCTCCGTGCCTCCTGTCCCACACAAAAACAACCCTCGCATGGAGGGATTTAATTCTGCTGGCTTTGCATTGCCACTCCCCACGCGCAGAAACGGGCGTGAGGCGATGTCAGGACAGACTTGAGGGCATCGAGCTGGTGAATGATGAGGTGATAATCCCCATCGTGAGCGCTGTGGTTAGGTTCGATGAGTTCACGTGAATTAACTTTGTCTTTTAAAACTGGCGCGTTTTGAGTTGAATCCTGTGAAAATCCCTGGAAGCTGCACAGAAAGAAGGGGACAGGTATCAAAATTGAAGAGAATGACAATTATCTCCGAAATCTTTAGAAAGGTGAGGGGTTTTAGGATCTGTGTTTGCAGCTCAAAGGCCACCAATTGCTCAGCAATTCCAAGGTGGGTTCCATTGCTCCATTCCCTGCTGGCTTTAGAATGTCACGGAGGCAGTGACACTTCGGGGATGTTCCAGAACCTTCCAGGACCGTGAGAGGCTTTGTGAACGCCAGCTGGAAATTCATATTCGGTGTGTTAGACACGAACACAGGAATGTCAGCACCCAAAGCTGGGTCAGGAGCGTCAGTTCAAAGCTGAGGGCTCTGTGTCATGAGGCAAAATTTCATGGACAAAATATTTACAGGTGAGAATCCAAGAGAAGAGATTTAAGAACATCAGTTTGAGACCCCTTTTTTGCAGAACATTGAGAGTTAAGCCTGAAAATTCAAATAATTTGCAACCAGGCTTTTATTTCACCCCTAAAATTTAAGATATTTCAGCAAAATGCTGCCTCATAAATTAAGGAGAAGCTGCACTCCATGTGCCAGACAATGTACATGTCATAATCATCCCAAACACATAGTTAATAGTTAATAAAATTAAGAATTCGATATCATGAATGAAAATCAAATCATTGCCTGCACTGAAATTATTAATCAGAGGCTGATTAAGGAATCAAGAGGAGTGACACTGATTGATATTTTTAAATGATGCTGTTTCATAACAAGGGAGCTCCTAACTCAGAATAAATCCTCATAACTCCCGGCCTTCATTTAATAGGATAATAACAGAAATTGCAAGCACTGACTATTAATGAGTATTTGTGAGGCAGCTTAGAGTCATTATCCTCCAGGTACCTCTCATTATTATCGGCAAATCCTGATGACACTTCACAAGCAGAGCTATTTTACAATTTAGAGGTAATTCATTGCCTCTCTTTTGCAATATCGTCAAATTAGAAAACAATTGCAAGAGGAAAGAAAAGAAATAACTGCAGGATGCAAGATGTCCCAGACTCATCCTAATAAAATGTATTTTTATTTTATTACTACTTTATTAAATTTGCTCTCTTCTTTTTCTGTAGTGGTCAGTACTTTGTGGGTGGGGGGGAAAGAAAATTAAAATTTTTAATTCATTTTTAACTGGACTTCCGGAAGTTGAGATTTCACATGAAATGGTGAAATGTTTGGAATTAGCTTTAGGCCAAGGCCTCTTCTGGCTGTACCAATTTCTGCCTCTTTGAGGATGACTTTTATAGATCCCTACTCAGCCACAAGGAGAATTTGTGTCCTCTCAGAGCCACAACTTTAGGTCAAGTTAGGTGACCTCCACCTGGTGAAGGCGGCACCACAAAGGGCTCCACATGGAAAAATCACCTCAACCATTAAAATATCCCAACAAAATGGGACAAAACATTAAAATTGGACTAAAACAGGACTGGCTTTGACCCATGACTCCAGCCCCAAGTTCCCCAAATCCCCTCAAATCGGCCTCAGTGGGAGCTGATTGCCATCAGCGGTTGTGTCACAGCCACGCGAGTTTGGGAGGGACAGTGCTGAGGTGACAGAATCGAGGCACCCACTGCTGCCTCGGTTTTGTAATAAACGAGGTCGGGAGGATATAAAAGCTCAGATCACCCACAGCCCTCCATCCACTGCTCCTGTTCCCATCCCTGCAGCGAACAAGGTAAGTGGCATCGCTCATAAAATCTGAATTACTGCATAAAGTCAATGAGACTTTTTTCCTCTTCCTCTTGGCTTCTTCCTCGCTGGTCTTTACGCCTTTGAGTGAATCTTTGCCACAGGTTGATTCAGATTTGTTTTATTTATCCAGCACAGAATTTCACAGTCTAGAATGTGATTTTTGTGGTCAGTTGAGGAAAGCAATGAACTCTGGGCTCTCACGTTTTCCATGGGAAAGAGCAGGTAGAGTCAGGTGGAAATTTCTGGATCTATAGATACGTTGCCAGATTTCTGCTGCTCTTAATAAATTTATAAAGAGATAAAAGCAGATTTGTCACAGTGTAAAAGTGTGGGATTCACCAGAGATGACACTGGATGTTTTCATCTCTGTGTCTCGGGGATCTTGAGAGCAGAGTCCAGAATGTGATTTTTGTGGTCAGATGAGGAAAGCAATGAACTCTGGGCTCTCACATTTTCCATGGGAAAGTGCAGGTAGAGTCAGGTGGAAATTTCTAGATCTGAAACCTTTGTTTAATTTCTCCAGCACAGAATTTCAGTCTAGAATGTGATTTTTTTGGTCAGGTGAGGAAAGCAATGAACTCTGGGCTCTCACATTTTCCATGGGAAAGAGCAGGTAGAGTCAGGTAGAAATTTCTAGATCTGAAACCTTTGTTTAATTTTTCCAGCACAGAATTTCTCTTGCAAGGGTGATCACAGTGAGAGGAAGGCTAAATGTGGCCTTGACACAATGAGATTTCTTTACTATAATCTTTGAATTTATCTGATATTTCAGGGTTTTAATTTTATTTTAATTTTGATTCTTGCCAGCCAGTTCAGCCTAGAAGCCCTTCCCGGTGTGCGTTGCAGCCCTCCCAGCACAGAAGGATGTCCTACGCCAGCGAGTCGTGCGGTGTGAGCTGCCCTCAGCCCATTGCCGAGAGCTCCAATGAGCCGTGCGTGCAGCAGTGCCCCGAGTCCCGAGCGCTGATCGTGCCCCCGCCGGTGGTGGTGACCCTGCCGGGTCCCATTCTCAGCACCTGCCCTCAGGAGAGCGTTGTGGGCTCGTCGGGCCCGGCCTGGCTGGGGCGTTCCTTCAGTTCGCGCAGCTCCCCGGGCTCTGGGGGCTCCTTTGGGCTGGGAAGTTCCCAGGGCTTCAGGGGTTATTTGGGGGGCTCCTCTGGTTATGGGGGCTCCTTTGGGCTGGGAGGTTCCCAGGGCTTCAGGGGTTATTTGGGGGGCTCCTCTGGTTATGAGGGTTCCTTTGGATCTGGAGGTTATGGGGGCTCCCAGGGCTATGGGGGCTTCTCAGGCTATGGGGGCTCCCTGGGGGGCTATGGGGGCTCCCGGGGTTATGGGGGCTCCTTTGGGTGGGGACCTTATGGAGGTTCCCAGGGCTATGGGGGTTCCTTTGGGTTAGGGGGCTCCCGTGGTTATAGGGGCTCCTTTGGCCTGGGAGGTTATGGGGGCTATGGGGGTTATGGGAGCTCCCTGGGGGGCTATGGGGGCTCCCTTGGATATGGGGGCTCCCAGGGTTATGGGGGTTTCTCAGGCTATGGGGGCTCCCTCGGGGGCTATGGGGGCTCCCTCGGGGGTTATGGGGACTCCCAGGGCTATGGGGGCTCCTTTGGCTACGGCCGTTCCCTGGGTTATGGAGGTGACAATGGCTATGGGGGCTATGGGGGCTCCCAGGGGGGCTATGGGGGCTCCCTGGGGGGCTATGGAGGTTCCCTGGGGGGCTATGGAGGCTCCTTTGGCAATTGCGGGAGGTCCTACAGCTCCGGCTTCTCCTCGCGGGGCCTGGGCTATTCCCTGCCGGGCTTCCAGAGATGGGGCAGGTCCCGCCGCGGGAGCTGTGGGGTTTTCTAAAGCCCCCCTGGAGCCCAGCCCTGGCCACGGGCAGTGACAGCTGAGTGTGCCCAGCAGTGCCGGGTGTGCCCTGAGCCCTCCATGCCCTGGGAATTCCCTGAGCCCTCCATGCCCTGGGATTGCCCTGAGCCCTCCATCCCCTCTCTGTGCCCTGAGCCCTCCATGCCCTGGGAATGCCCTGAGCCCTCCATGCCCTGGGATTGCCCTGAGCCCTCCATCCCCTCTCTGTGCCCTGAGCCCTCCATGCCCTGGGAATGCCCTGAGCCCTCCATGCCCTGTGAAATTCCCTGAGCCCTCCATGCCCTGGGATTGCCCTGAGCCCTCCATGCCCTGTGAAATTCCCTGATCCCTCAATGCCCTGGGGAATGCCCTGACCCCTCCATGCCCTGGGGAATGCCCTGAGCCCTCCATTCCCTCTCTGTATCCTGAGCTCTCCATCCCCTGGCTCTATCCTGGTCCCCAGCCAGGCCCTGCTCCCAGAGCACGATTCCTGCATCCCCTGCTGCCCCTGGAACCTCCTGTATTCCCTGCACTCGGCTGTTGCTCTTTTCGCTGATAATAAACCCTGTTTGTGCTGCATGAAAACCTCTCTGGGTCTCATTTATCCTTTATTTTTTCCTCCGAGAGCAAAACTCCCCAGCGTGCTGAGGGTTCTCCTTTTCACAGGATCTGCCCTGCCCCATGCCTTTAAAACGTGGAATGGGAGTTTAATTGGGGTACTTAGCACCATGTCCAGGAATGTTTGTTTAGCAATTTGTCCGTCATTATCTTCCCCGAGGCTCTGAGTAAATTGTTCTTGCTCTGAGGATTCCTGGTGACAGCCGAAAGGCCCCTCAATCATCGCCCCGTTTAGCGAGCAATTAAGAAATAATTGCAGCGTGTCTAAGCTAGCAGGACAACAAAGGAAGAACGAGACCTAAGTTTTCGTTTTGTTTGTTGGGTTTTAAATGTTCTGCCTGGGTTTGCTCAGCCTGGAGAAGAAAAGCTTGTGGGTGACCTGATTTAACCTTCCAGAATCTGAATCAGCCGACAAGAAATAGGGGAAGAAATTATTTCCAAAGGCCTGGAGGGACAGGGCAAAGGGGAATGGGTTTGAATTTATGGAGAAGAGTTTAGATGGGATATTGGGAATAAATTAAATAAAGTTTTGATTGTAAAGCAGCTTTAGGTTTCCCACATCTTTCCCCCTCCATTTGCTGTCAGGCTGGAGTGATTATTTCATATTGTTTTTACAGAAATGAGACAAAGGGAAAATATTCCTTACAAAAAAAAAAAAAAAGACATTACTCATTGTTTATATTTATCTATGATTACCTCCTCAGTTATTAGCGTGGTATAACTTAAATGCAGCTCTGCTTGGTTCTCACAATTCATGCACAGGCAAATTTCTCCCAGAGAACCCTCCAAAGAGGAAGAGAGAGAGAAGGAACGCTGCAAACCACAAATTGTGATGCACCATCTATTTAATGAGCAAGAAGTGGAATTAAAAAAAAAAATACACAGCATAAGAAAGCAGAAGGGCTGAATACGGATTAAAATTAACCACCCATTTCAAGGCAGCGCTTTACAGCTGGACACCCAGCGAGTGACATTTTTCGCCTCCCTGACGGCACAGAAAGGCATCAAACGGGAATCGCCAAGCTCCTGCAGCCCCGTGAGCTCAGGGCAAAGCTGCGAGGGGTCAGCAAGCGGGAGGGCTCGGTCCTGGCATCCGGATCATCGCGCTTTCCATTCCTCCTCCGGCCTTCCTCAGGGCCCACAGCGGTTGGAGCGCCGGGTCGACCTGCCATAAAGCCCCCCCAAAGCCGAGTACCCCAAACCAGAGAGCCCCGAGGAGCCGCCCCCCGAGTTGATGGGGACCCCAGACTCGCTCAGGATGTTCCCCACGGCCGCCGAGGTGGAGGAGCCCACGGCGGTGTTCTGGGGGAAGGAGCTGAGGATGGGTCCAGGCAGAGTGACCACCACGGGCGAGGGTTGGATCACGTAGGTGGAGTCCTGGCACTGCCGGACACAGGGCTCGTTGCAGCTGTTGGCCAGCGGGGTGGGGCCGCAGGATGTGGGGGCGCAGAGGTCGTAGCAGGACATGGCCGCGAGGGTGTGTGAGTCGGGAATTCTGGAATGGTATAAATAAATAGAAATATGTGTTGATAATAAATATATAATTATAAATTAATTTAAATAATTATAAGCATTATAACTATATTAATATTAATATTAATATTAATATTAATATCAATGCAATGGGTATAATGTTAAAACAACTTTGCTGTTATTTCTGCCATTAACAGAAACTTAAACATAGTAGTAGTAGTAGTAGTAGTAGCAGTAGCAGTAGTAATGAGTGATATAGTTACATCTATATAGATAGTTATATAGTTATAGTTACATCTATATCTATATCTATATCTATATCTATATCTATATCTATATCTATATCTATATCTATATCTATATCTATATCTATATCTATATCTATATCTATATCTATATCTATCTATATATGTATATAAAATTATTTATATATAATTATATATCTATAGATAGATATATAATTATATATATATAGGAGCCCCTATAGTAGTAGTTATGACTGATACATTTGTATCTATATATATAGTTATATATATATATAGGAGCCCCTATAGGGCTATATTATATCTATAGGGCTATATTATAGGGCTATCTATAGGGCTATATTATATTATATATATATCTATATAATATCTATATTATATAGATATAACTATTATGTAGTTATATCTATATAATATATTGTTTTATATATGTATAGGAGCCCCTATAGTAGTAGCTATGAGTGATATAGTTATATATTTATATATCTATATATAGTTATATAGTTATATAGTTATATATAGATTTAGGAACCTGTATAGTAGTAGTTATTTGTGATATAGTTATATCTCTCTATATATATAGGTATATATATATTATATATATAGGAGTCCCTATAGTACTAGTTATAAGTGATATAATTATCTCTATATATATATCATTGATATATATATATATATGAACCCAAATAATACTAGTTATTTGTGATATAGTTATATCTATATATATATAGTTATATATATATATAGGAGCCCCTATAGTACTAGCTATAAGTGATATGGTATACATATATATATATTTATATATATGAGCCCCTATAACCACTAATATAGTCATGAGTGAACTGTCTGTCTGATGGAGATAACACCCAGTGAACATGCCATGAAGACCCTGCTGTTGATTTGATGACTATTTAAAAAAAAAAAAAAAACCCACACACACAAAAAAAACCAAAAAACCCCCCAAACCCCCCAAAAAACAAAACAAAAAAAAAACCCACCCTCGTTTTACACAAGGGAAAAAAAAAATCCCCATCAAGTGAAAATGAGGAGCAGAAATTTCACCGTGAGGATGGCGAGGCCTTGGTCACTCTGAGCCAGGGAGTTCAGGGAATCTCCCTCTGGAAAAATCCTCCTGCTCAGGAGTGGTTCCGAACCCTTTTGGAGATTTTCCTGTGATCTCCAGAGCTCCCTTCCAACCCTGAATATTTTTTGATTCCATTCCGAGAGCCAAAAAATCTCTTCACAGATTCACCTCATCCACGCTCAGGCAGAGCTTGGAACCCCTTGGAAAGGAAAAATTTGGGTGACACAAATTAAAAAACCCGGGGGTCAGCACGGGAACAACCTCCAACTTTCACAGAATATCCCACCCCGGAGAAAAATCTGCCTCGAGATCTCCCAGGGAATTTTAAACCTCGGATTGCTACAGACAAACAGCAGAAAAATAAAACACAAAGACGGCGACAAGCCTGGAGAGCGGGGAGCAGATCAAGACTTACCTTTTTCTGCAAGGAGAAAAAAGCAGGAATGGTTTCAGCTCCTCTGACCCGGCTGCTTTTATACCCTGGCCCAGAGAGCCCGAGGAGCTGGGACACAAATTGTGCTTGCAGCTCATTAGCAGCCAATTGCTAACGATTCCTCATATGCAAAATTCCCCTGGCTGGGGATTTACTTTTCCTCTCTGTTTGTGGTTTCTTGCCTGGATTTCATTTCCTCCCTGTAATGTATGCATTCCTCCGGAGAGGAATTTCTTTTATCCTCAAATCTTAATTCCTGGTCAGAGGCTGATTCATCTGGGTTACTCAGGAAATTATTTTGCATCCTTAAGGAACCGTGACACAGATGAATGAAACCATGGGGAAAAGGTGCAGGGAACTTCCCTGCGAAATCCCTTTCCTTCTGCAACGAATTTTTGGTTCTGAAAAGGGCAGAAATTCCTATTTCTGCCTCAGAATTTCACCAAATTTCTCTCAAACAGGGGGACAGACACAAAAATAAAGGAAATAAAATTGTTGGAAAGCATTTGGAGCTGATTCAATTCCGCCACTATCAGAGGTGCCGGGAAATGGATTATCTGAGGGAACAGATTTTATTTTCTTGACTCAGCAGAGAGCATCAGCGTCTGATCTATTCTTTCATTATCAAACCACCGCTCTCCCCTGATGGAATCTCAGACACAATTTGGGGACTGAGCGTCCAAGACCTTCATCTCAGCAGTCTCCAGGTTGAGCTTTTCTCCCGACATCAAACTCCAGGACAGCGATTGAGGTCAGCTGGAGGATGCCTGGGAATTTGGGGCTGCTCAGAGACACTCAAAGCCTTGCCCAAGCTCATTTTTGGGGTCATCAAAGACGCCAAACCCTTTTACATCTGTCACTAAATTACTACTTTCCCCTGCTGGGCCTTGCACCATTATGCAAAATTGTTCCCCAAATTAATAGCAGTTATTTCGAGTCGTTTATAATGTTCCTGTTCCTTTTTTTTTTTTTTCTTCCCTCTTTGAAAGCCAATTCTGCCTTCCACTTTGCACGTCTCAAAGGGCACCTCGGCGTGCAGCAATTCCAGTTCCTTTTTCAAAGGCAATTTCCAGATTAAAAAGGTAATTGCAGACAATGCAGGAGCAGACTGGAGGGCAGGGCTGAGCATTTTTCATCTCCGAGGCAGAGACAGGCAAATCAGCCCCGGACTGGGAGTATCTTCCTCAACATCTCCTGGGAAAAAAAAAAAAAAAGGCAGAAGCCTTCAAAGGTCCCCAAACATTTCCCTGGACCACTCAGACATGCAAATGAGGGCACCATCAGCAGATGGGCAGGGAGGGACCCTTGGAACATGACCAGGGGTTGGCCGAGATTCCTGGTGGATTTCACAAACTTCTCCAATCCTTCTTCCTTGTCCTTGAAACACAAATCAGGATTTTCATGATTCCAGCCTTGAGTCACTGGATGTCCCCGGGTTGGGATGACCCCACCAGCTCCAATCTTTCCTCCTTGTCCTTAAAACACAAATCAGGATTTTCATGATTCCAGCCTTGAGTCACTGGATGTCCCCAGGTTGGGAGGACCCCACCAGTTCCAATCCTTCCTCCTTGTCCTTGAAACACAAATCAGGATTTGCACTATTCCAGAGTCACTGGATGTCCCCAGGTTGGGATGACCCCACCAGCTCCAATCCTTCCTCCTTGTCCTTAAAACACAAATCAGGATTTGCACTATTCCAGAGTCACTGGATGTCCCCAGGTTGGGATGACCCCACCAGTTCCAGTCCTTCCTCCTTGTCCTTGAAACACAAATCAGGATTTGCACCATTCCAGAGTCACTGGATGTTCCCGGGTTGGGATGAGCAGTGACACGAGGGATGGAAACTCTCCCGTCCCTCAAAATTGAACCAGACATTCCCAAATTTCTCACTGCACGCACAGAAATGTTTAAAAATTTGGTGGTCCAGAGAAGCTGCAGCTGCTCCTGAGTTCCTGGAAGGGTCCAAGGCCAGGTTGGAGCAGTCTGGGGCAGTGAAATGTGTCCATGCCCATTGTTTAGATGATTTTTAAGGCCCTTTCCCACCCAAACCATCCTGTGATTCCTTAACTCCGAATTCCACAATTCCCTCTCTTTTATAACAATAATTACCTATTGACTCTAAGAGCAGCTTGTGGTTTGAAAGCCAACTCATCAAAAGCTACAGGGACAATAAAAAAAGCCCAAATCCCACTTCTAAAAGCGATCCTGAGTCCAGCTTGTCTGCCTGGCTCCCTTTTTTCCTCCCAGGAGCCGGAAGTTTTGGGATGAGCAGCAGATCTGAAATCTCCTGGGCGCTTATCCAGGCTGGAATTGCACACTCAGAACTCCAATTAAAACTCTCGCTGCCACCACAGCAGGGAATGCTCCCAAGTGTGTGCCCCAAAATGCCACAAGTCCTAAACAAATCGGATTTTGACTCATCCCCACTTTGGGAAAGGTGGAGTCGGTGTGATGGAGCTGGGAATGTTGGATGGATGCAAAACCAAGGAGATGAAAGCGGCCTGGCGGGGTTGTGGCTTCCATCCACGGCTGGGATAAACCCGTAATGAACACAAACAGTAAACAAAACAATTTCTCTGCCGAGAACCCGGCCCAAATGCAAAGCAAACCCACAATTCCTGCAGGGATTGGGGAACAAAAGGTGGGGGAATGTCTGGGATCCTCCAGGCAGCTCATGAAATCCATAAATTCTCTCCAGAGCATCTTCCTTTCTCTCCCTAAACCCAGGGGATGCTGCAGCTCCGGCTTCAGCTTGGCAGAATTCGGTGCTGAAATGGATTTTTGCTGATGAATAAATATTTCTGCAAAAAACACCTCGTGGTATTTTTTTATTTCTACAGAGCGAAGTTGTTGCAAGTGTTGAGAAGAAATCCTTCCCTGTGAAAAACATTCTGCCTAACGCAATATTCCCACTAATTTTTTGCAGCCCTGAATAAATCACGTTCTAAATGCAAATCCACCCAGATTCCTTTTTTTTCCCCTCAGAATTTTGCTTTATTTGTTGCCACACCAAGTTTTAACCCAAAAAGGCCGTTTAGGACAGGAATAAAGGGGAGAAGTGATACTTGAGGGTCGTCTTTTATTTTATTTTGAGAAGTTTGACCTTTCTGGTGCGATTTCTGAATTCTTGGAGAAAACATCCCGAGTTTGAGGGGAGTTTTTGTGCAATCCGGGAAGGGGTTTGGTTCAGTTCATGAGAAGGGAGTTGAGAGAATAAGGAAATTAATTTTATCCTGAGGAATATCCACCTGAACCTGTCCAGGGCACCTTCTCAGCAGTGCCTCAGCCACAACTCTTTGGACGTTTTGGAATTCATCAGCTTTGATCAGGGAACAGCTTCAGTTGAGATGGCAAAAAACCACATTAAATTAAACATTTAATCCAGACCAAGCTCCTCCTGTAACAGAACATCAAACCTCCACCTTTCCGCCGTCTTCTGGTGTTTATTAAGAAAAACCTCCTCCTTCAAATTATTAATTCTTTCATTTGCCTCCTTTAATTTCAGTCCGCTAATGACTGCAGTCGGTCCAACCTCATCAGCATCTTTAATTACAGTTCAGCTTCACTCTGGCCAGGCAGACAAAGACTCCGAGGGAGACTTTGCAGAGATATCAGAACTTTTAGGGGCTGGCAGGAGGCTGAGTCACCCGGAGCCTCCAGGGGAAGCTTTCCAAACCTTCTTCCTTCAGGGAGCAAAGCTCCAGAGTCTAAACACAATCCAGGAGGAACAAAGCAGCGCCTGACAAAGCTCAACTCTGCCAGCTTCAAACAGCCTAAGGAAGGGTTAGAACTAAAATCTTTTAAATTTCAGTCCTTTCATCTCTTTGTCCCAGATTTGCTTCCCAGCCCAGAAAATTCCAGAGGGAAAAACAATTCCCATCCTGCTGTGCCTCCCCTCCCGGACCCACCAGGGGCTGAGCTGAGCTGCCAGGGGATGCTGCACCCAAACAGCTCCAGGCTGCACCCAAAACCTGCCCCAATTCCTGCTGCTCTCTCTCCACATTTCCCTGAGGAATCTCAGCTGAGCTCCCTTCTCTTGAAAGACTTTTTCCCCAAGCATCATATCTTTAAAAATTCCGTGTCCCAGCATGAGGCAACCACTGCGGGGTCCCTTTCTGCCTTTAAGGGGTCTGGGGCTCGGTTTTTAAAAGTTTTCCACCACTGGAATCTGGCTCGTTTTGATTTGAAATCATTTCCACCATGTTTTCTGGGAGCGGGGACTTCCACAGGCACTGGGAAAGGGGCTGGGAGAGCAAAGAAGGCCAGGCAGACTCGGAGGTTGATGCAGCACGAATTTAATGGGTTGAGGGAGGGAAGGAAG
The DNA here is from genome assembly GCA_021534815.1 of Acrocephalus arundinaceus. Taxonomy (NCBI): domain Eukaryota; kingdom Metazoa; phylum Chordata; class Aves; order Passeriformes; family Sylviidae; genus Acrocephalus; species Acrocephalus arundinaceus. Next base: position 752,806 of record JAJEOU010003003.1, read on the forward strand.
CAGCGTGAAAGTCAGGAATACATTTCCATGGTCCAGTCAGGACAGAACCCACTCATTCCCCACACACAGCAAGTGGAAATCTTCTTTCCTCATTGACGAACGACCTGAGCTAATCCAGCCATGCATAACAACTGCTAACAATTAATATTTTGCCTATTACCAAATACAAAAAACAAATAATAACCAAAAAAAAAAAAAAAAAAAAAAAAGGCAGGACAAGACATTTGATCAGAAAATACGAAGTAAAGCACAACAAACGACAAGCAAAGGCCTGGCCTGGGGGAGATGCCAAACTCCCACAGCTCCTTGAACTCCAGGCTGGGGGCGGCGTCTGGTGTGGCATCCAAGAACCGTGAGCTCAGTCCTGCTGCAGGGACGGGTCGGGGCTCAGCGTTCCTGCTCTGCTTTTCCCCTCCCAGCCTTAGCAGGGCCCCTAAAACCCACCACGGGACGGGTTGTAACGCCGGTAGTTCCGGCTGTAGCCACTGCCCAGCCCGGAGTAGCCAAAACCCCCCAAACCCAAGGAGCTGCCCCCAGAGTTGATGGGGACCCCCCCGGCGCTCAGAACGTTCCCCACAGCCGCGGACGCCGAGGATCCAACGGTGGTGTTCTGGGGGAAGGAGCTGAGGATGGGTCCGGGCAGAGTGACCACCACAGGGGACGGCTGGATGACCACGGTGGAGTCCTGGCACTGCCGGACACAGGGCTCGTTGCAGCTGTTGGCCAGCGGCGTGGGGCCGCAGGATGTGGGGGCGCAGAGGTCGTAGCAGGACATGGCGGTGGCCGGAGGGAGGTCTGGAATACATGAGTTGTGTTACACCCACATTTATCAGGACAGGAGCAACTTCCCAAGATGGAAAATTGAAAGGGAAATCAAGTTTTTAGTGCTCTTGGTATTGTGGTTTAGGAGGGAGGTCTGGAAGAGAAGAGCTGTGTTACAGCCACATTTATCAGGACAGGAGCAGCGTCCCAGGACAAAAAATTGAAAGGGAAATCAAATTTTTAGCTCTCTTGGTGTTGTAGGTTAGGAGGGAAGTCTGGAATACACGAGCTGTGTTACAGCCACATTTATCAGGACAGGAGCAGCTTCCCAGGATGAAAAATTGAAAGGGAAATCAAGTTTTTACTGCTCTTGGTGTTGTGGTTTAGGAGGGAGGTCTGGAAGAGAAGAGCTGTGTTACAGCCACATTTATCAGGACAGGAGCAACTTCCCAAGATGGAAAATTGAGAGGGAAATCAAGTTTTTAGTGCTCTTGGTGTTGTGGCCTTAGGTGGATTCTTTTTGGGATGTGGTGGGACGCGGTCACACCACTCTGAACAGACCTAACAATTAAATGCTGATGTTTAAGTGCAGCTGCACAAGCTTAAAACTTCCTTGGATCCCAAAACTGGATAAATAACCCATTTAATAAAGGACCCAATTAATAAAGGACCCAATTAATAAAGGACCCATTTAATAAACGACCCATTTAATAAACAACCCATTTAATAAACAACCCACTTAATAAAAAACCCATTTAATAAAAAAAACATTTAATAAACAACCTATTTAATAAATCACCCACTTAATAAAAAACCCATTTAATAAAAAACCCATTTAATAAATCACCCACTCAATAAATAACCCATACTCATTTATCTAACGTGGCTAATTAATGATCTTTATAACTCGCCACCAAGACAAAACTCCTTCTTTGGTATAAAACCCGTGAGGGGAAAAACAGAAAAATCAAGGCAAAGGTTTGTTGCATAAAGAGAATAAATAGGTTTAAACTCACCTGGTTCACGATGGCAAAGGAGGGAAGAGGAATGGCTGGGAGAGGCTGGAGTTGCTCTGGTTTTTATACCGAATTTTGAGTTGCCCAACGACTTGGGCCACTCTTTGTGCAAGATTTGATTTATGGGCCACGAGTGATTACAGGCTTTTTTTTTTTTTTTTTTTTTTGCCTGGGTATTTGGGTTTTTTAATGCCTCACTTCCTTATCTTGTGGTTTGTCTATCTGACCACAAGGTGCTTTCATCCTTAAATTATTCCGGGCCAAGTTCATTCCTGGGATTAACTCAGCAGGATTTATTCAGGCCTTCAAACCCCTTTGGGATCTGCTGGGTGTCATTAAAGGAGATGAGGCCTCATTTGCATAATGCGGTGCCCTCCCCTGCGAGGTAAATCCTGGGGGAATTGGGGAGAATTGCAGATTTGGGGAGTCAGGCCCTGAGTGAGTATTTCCAGCTGCTTTTCACGGAATCCCAGTGTCCCTGAGGTTGGAAAAAACCTCCGAGCTGTTCCCATTCCCAAAGTTGTCACCATCCCAATGTCCCTTCATTCCTTGGACACCTCCAGGCACGGAGAGGCTCTCCAGGAAAAAAATAAAGGAATTTTTCCATGGAAGGAGCTGCCCAGGGAAGTTTGGAGTCCCCATCCCTTCAGGTGTCCCAGGTGACATCGAGGGTGACCAGGTGAGGATCAATGACAGGTTTGATCACCCCGGAGCTCTTTTCCAACCCCAAATCCATGGATACAAGGATTAACCCCGAGGTTCCTGGCACATCCACTCCCAAGACATGAAAATCACATTTAAATTAAATCAGATTTAATTTAAAACCCCATTTAAATTAGAGCTGTCTCCCTGGGGATCCCCTGGGAACAGAGACTGGCTTGGCTCGGGCAGAGCTTTCCTGAGGACTTCAAAGTTTATCAGCAGCTTTAATCAAGTGCCACCATGCAAATGTCCCATCCTGGGCACATTTCAGCTCCCCTGACCTAGATCTGAATTCTTGTGTTTTATTTAATGATATCTTACGAAGACTGGGGGGTGCAGGGCGGTAATTGGGCTGTGAAATTGATGTTATTGTTTCTATCTTGCGGGAATTACAGCTGCTTTATTTTAAATCAAGGAGAAGAGTTCAAGGTTTGGTTTGAGCCCTCTCATATTTCAGGAGGATTCTCCAAAAAACCAAAATTCCTTGGCTGTTTTTAGCTGTGTGTTCCTCACTATTTCTCCAGATTTGAAGGAATTAGCAGCTATTTTAAAAAATATTTCCTCTCTAGGACTTAGTTGAGGAATTAATTTGCATAACGCCATCCACAGTTTATTTACATCTCTTTCTATACTTTCTTCATTCTTTTTTATTCCTCCTTCATCCGAGCTTTGCTTGGAAAACACAAAACACGTTTAAAACCCAGCTGTGAATTTAAAAACAGATCTGGCAACATTTTCAGGGCTGCTTGGAGCCTTCCTCATAAATAATTACAATAAATATTGTTCCAACTCCAGCCTTTATTTCATTGTACGCTCAGAACGACTTAATGGCCTGATTTGGAGATGAATTAAAGCGAGCAAATTAAGAGTTCACAGATTTTTGTCATCAAGGCCAGACCTAAATATTCAGATTATAATTCAGGCTTCTTGCATAATGTGAGAACATCCTGTCCTGAGACACCTGAGAGTGACTGAATGTCTGAAAAAAAAGGAGATTTTTAATCAAAATGGAGCTCACAGTCATCCCTGGGTAAAGTCTCCAGGCACAGAAGTGACCCCAAAATCCACGGAGAAGCAGAGGGAATTTCCCTGGCCAGAGTGGCACCTGCAATTCGTTTTGAATTTTAATTAATTTGCTCGTTATGAAGAATTAGTTCCTCAAAGGCTCGGAGCCTCTGTAGAATTCTGGCAGCTCCTGAGTTCCTTCCCCTGCTGGGTTTTGATTTTCTCTCAGTAATTCTGGACTGAGCTCGTGTGGATTTTATGGAGCCATTTGAGGTTCCCACCATAATTCAGAATATTTCCAGAATTGGACACAATTCCAGAATTGGACACAATTCCAGAGCTGGACACAATTCCAGAATTGGACACAATTCCAGAATTGGACACGATTCCAATCAAAGATGCTGAGTCAGGAGCACTCAAAGGGCTTCACCTAATTCAAGGTAAACATCTTCAGAAACTTTAATTATTTTACTAAACCTTTTTATAATTTAAATAAATTTAAATAAGCTTATAAAATAAAATAAAATACTAAAAATTAAAATTTTAATAAATAAATAAATAAATTTAATAAATTTAATAAATAAAATAAAGTAAAATAAAATAGAGTAAAAATAAAATAAAATAAAATAATAAAATAAAATAAAGTTAAATTAAATTAAATTAAGCCAAATCTTCATCTCCTTAAAATCCTTTAACTCCTCTCGTTTTCTCCACAAGAAAATTCTCTTCTTTTTTGGTGTCTTTCCTACAAAAAAGGGTTTTTTTCAGAAGAATTTTTCTATAAAAGAAAGGTCTTTCTCCTCCCTCTCCTCAGAATCTCCAGACCCAACAGCATTTTTAGATTTAAAAACCCTTTAACCCTTTGCTTCCCCAGAGGAACCCTGTTCGGGGAGGTTCTTCCCAAATTTGCCCTAAACCGGGACAGAATGTTAAAAAAATTCATTCCTTCTAGTAGGAATCGCTGCAGAGAAAAATTCACTTCCCTTTCACCCGAAAACCTGAGATAACCCAGGAACGCTTCCTCATCCTCCTTCTCCTCCTCCTCCTCCTCCTCCTCATCCTCCTCCTCCTCATCCTCATCCTCCTCCTCATCCTCATCCTCCTCATGCTCATCCTCCTCCTCCTCCTCCTCCTCCTCCTCCTCCTCCTCCTCCTCATCCTCATCCTCATCCTCATCCTCATCCTCATCCTCATCCTCCTCCTCCTCATCCTCCTCCTCATCCTCCTCATCCTCCTCCTCATCCTCCTCCTCATCCTCCTCCTCATCCTCCTCATCCTCCTCCTACTCCTCATCCTCCTCATCCTCATCCTCATCCTCATCCTCATCCTCCTCCTCCTCCTCCTCCTCCTCATCCTCCTCCTCATCCTCCTCCTCCTCATCCTCCCCTCCAGGCACAGAATCTGCTGCTCTTAGAGGGGAGATCCCATTTTGGGGAACAGCCTCATTAACAACCTGTCAGGGTTTCCCTAATTAACACCCGGAGTTCATCCAACAGGTTGGGATCGCTGGACTCAACTCCCGTTCTTGGAGTTTCACGCTCTCCACACTCAATTTACACCTTTGGGAGCTCCCGGGACAGGTGAGGCACCAAAAGAGTTGACAAATTACTGCGTGAATGGAAATTTGTCGCCTTGTGTTGGCTGGGTGTGATGGAACAAAGGGTTGAAACGAACCCAAAGTGCCGGAGATGAAAGAAGCTTTGAGGGAGTTTGGTTTTTTTTCATCTCACGCCAGGCTGGTGCATAAACCATGAGCAATTTAATTCCTGGAGACAACCCGGCCTGCTGCAGACATTATTTGTGTAACTGAGTGATTGGAATGCTCCAAAACTTCCCAACAAGAGAATTTCTTCCATTTTTTTCCCCCCAAAAAATTTGGTTTGGTGCTTTCAGTGGCTGTTGCAAATCTAAATCAGATCCTGGAGCTGCTCTGAGTTCTCCAGGCTGAACATTCCCAACATTCCCAACATTCCCAGATTATTGATGATCTCCTCAGTGATCAACTTTGAAAAAGTTTCAAATAAGAACAGGAGGGGATGGGAGGGAAAAAAAAAAAAAGAAAGAAAGAAAAAAAAAAAAGCAGAGACTCAGGACATTAAGATAAAAGCATCATTTTATTAATCCCAATTTAATCCTTGAAAAGGATTAAAGCCCTGCGCACCACGTCCCACCCGCCTCCTAAATGGGAAATTTTACACCGGGTAGTACCAAACACACCGAGCAGCAGAGCTGCAAACCACGTCGGAAACGTACAGGAGTAAAACAGGAGTAAACCAGGAGTAAAACACCTCCTAAATGGGAAATTTTACACCGGGTAGTACCAAATACACTGAGCAGCAGAGCTGCGAACAGCGTGAGAAACATACAGGAGTGAGTAAAACAAGAGTAAACCAGGAGTAAACCAGGAGTAAAACAGGAGTCGCTTCTGATTCGGTCCAGGTGGAGCCTGGGGGTGGATCTGACATAATTTTTGACACCGTGAGCTCAGTCCTGCTGCAGGGACGGGTCGGGGCTCAGCGTTCCTGCTCCGCTTTTCCCCTCCCAGCCTTAGCAGGGCCCCTAAAACCCACCACGGGACGGGTTGTAACGCCGGTAGTTCCGGCTGTAGCCACTGCCCAGCCCGGAGTAGCCAAAACCCCCCAAACCCAAGGAGCTGCCCCCAGAGTTGATGGGGACCCCCCCGGCGCTCAGAACGTTCCCCACGGCCGCGGACGCTGAGGATCCCACGGTGGTGTTCTGGGGGAAGGAGCTGAGGATGGGTCCGGGCAGAGTGACCACCACAGGGGACGGCTGGATGACCACGGTGGAGTCCTGGCACTGCCGGACACAGGGCTCGTTGCAGCTGTTGGCCAGCGGCGTGGGGCCGCAGGATGTGGGGGGACATCGCTCGTAGCAGGACATGGCTCAGGAGGGAGGTCTGGAATAGAGGAGCAGGCCTGAGTGCAAGGTAAAGGGTGGTGTCACACCCACATTTTATAAAACAAAAATGTTTCGGTTCATCTACCAGGACAGCAACATCCCAATGAGCATCTTAGGAGATGAGGAGGAAATCAAACTTTTAAAATAAATTAAAAGTATAAATAAAAAATAATAAATAATTTTAAAAAATAAGTTAAAAAAATAAATTAAATAAAAGAGAGAAGGAGGCTGAAACGTCCTCTGAGCTGTCGGTGATCCAGGGGAAGAACTGGCAGCGGAACAAAAGAATCAAACCCGTGTCATTAGTTTAATTGCAGGATTATTAATTGCGCGTCTGGAAGGGGCCCAGCTCGGCGCTGCGATCAGGAGAGAAACCCAACCACAAAAATACCTGCGGAGAGAGTCCCACAGGCAGCTGGAAAAAAAAAAATGAAAGGGAGGGTTCATTTCCAGGCCCCAGCTTTGCCTACGAAGAGGAACAAATTTCAATGTGGTTGAGCAGCCCTGGAGAGGACTTTGAAATCCTTCCCAGACAAATCATCCCTGGATGTGAGGAGAGGCAGGAATTCCCTGGGTCTGGTCCCACCATGGCAGTAAAACCAAAATTCTCTGATTTTTAGGGGGTTTTCCCCTTCTTTCCCTTTATCCCCACAGTCCCTGATCCCATTTCCCAACATCCCAGGAGATGTCACTGCACTCTGGAATGAAATTTCCACACCCAGCTGACATGCCAGGATGGAAAAGATCCTCCAAGACATAAAATGCAGCTGAAATATAACTGAGCTCCTGGATTTTCCTTTTTAATAACGATTTGGAGTTCAGAAGGACCTTTAAAGATCCCAGAGTTTCAACCCCTTGCATTCATCCACCCATTTCATTCATTAATCTTTATTAATTCTAATATTTCCTATGTCATTTAACATGTCTGAAATCCCGCCTTTGAATAAATTTCTATCACCAGTTCAAGGATCTCTATAACCAAGTCAGGACTCCAGAAATTCCACGATTCCAACAGCAAACCCCAATTTTTTAAACAGAAAAATTCCTCCCCCCCAACAAAGAATCCAGCAACCAGCAGAACACTGTGGGGGGAAAAAATTAAGATTATTAAAAGGTAAGAACTCAGCAAACAGAGAAAAAAAAAAGTGGATTTGAACCAACCTTGCTCACAAAAGAGGAAAGAGGGAAGAGAAGTGGCAGGAGGGAGTTGGGTTGAGTTGGTTTTTATACCTCAGCCCTGATGGCCTGGGGACCACAGACAGCCTTTGTACCTGGAATTAATTCCCAACGAGTACGTCCTGAATGTCAAACGTTCCAGCTGATTAAATGCCTTTTCCCCACCGCTTATTTACTTTGTTTTTATTTCCTTATCTTCTGACAGACAGATTCCGTCCCGCAGGGTTTCTCTCATCTCGGGAATTAGGGGCCAAATTTATTCCAGGGCCACCTCTCAGTCACAACAAAATCCAGACTCCGGCGTATGTTTGAGTTTAGTCACAAAGAAAAACACTAAGAATGTCTATAATACATAATTCATCGTTCTGAGGTGTTCTTTTATTAAGGGTATGAGTGTAAATCCTTAATAAATTCCTGTCTCCAGCCGGGCGTGGGGACAATCTCAGCTCTTGAGATCCAGGAGCACATCCAGCCCTGGAATCCCCACAGGAGCCAGGCAGGAGGTGACAGAATTGTGGAATTCGGGGACAAATTGCAGCTTTATCACACCCAATTCGGATGGGTTTGTGGGATTTAATTTGGGTGATGCAGTTTGAGGCACAGCTGGGAGAATAAGGGGATATTTTATTCTGATTTATCAGTAATTTTACAAAGGGAACCCCTAAACCCCTCGGGGACATTTTATCCTGATTTATCAGTAATTTTACAAAGGGAACCCCTAAACCCCTCGGGGATATTTTATCCTGATTTATCAGTTCTTTGACAAAGGGAACCCCTAAACCTCTCGGGGACATTTTATCCTGATTTGTCAGTAATTTTACAAACCTCTCAGGGACATTTTATCCTGATTTATCAGTAATTTTACAAAGGGAACCCCTAAACCCCTTGGGGATATTTTATTCTGATTTATCAGTAATTTTACAAAGGGAACCCCTAAATCTCTCGGGGATATTTTATTCTGATTTATCAGTAATTTTACAAAGGGAACCCCTAACCCCCTCGGGGACATTTTATCCTGATTTATCAGTAATTTTACAAAGGGAACCCCTAAACCCCTCGGGGATATTTTTTTCTGATTTATCAGTAATTTTACAAAGGGAACCCCTAAACCCTTCGAGTGCCATCTCAGCTCATGGATACCAGTGAGAACCATGGAAATCATGGAATGGTTTGGGTGGGAAGGGACCTTAAAACTCATCCTGCTCCAATCCATGTCCAGGGACACCTCCCATGATCCCAGCCTGGCCTGGGACACTTCCAGGGGTGGAAAATCCATGGAATCCCCTGTGCCAGGGGCTCACCACCCTCACAGGGAAGAATTCCTTCCCAAATCCAACCTAAATTTCCCCTTTTCCCTTTGTCCTGTCACTCCAGGCCCTCAGAAATTCTCTCCCCGTGTTCCTTGTTGGCTCCTTCAGGTCCTGGAAGGCCACAATTAGGTCACCCCAAGCTTGGGAAGGTCCTCAGAGATTTTTTTGTTTTGGAGAGATGTGAACATTTTAATTGACAGTTGTTTGTAACTGGGTCAGACTGGGAATGGTCAGACTGGAGCTCTGGCTCCTCTTGGATTTGATTTTGGATCCCAAGGCAGCCACAAGTCAGCAAATTGCTGAGGAGCTGGGAAAAAAAATCGTCTTTATTAGACTGTGCTTGAAGTAATTTCACGTTGACATTATTAGAGTCAGTCTAAAAGTACCAGAAATTAAAAGTACCTAAAATTAAATGTAGCCATAAATTGGGAAGATGAAAGAATTTTTTAATGGGCGGGTGATGCTTCTCACGCAATGCCAGCCTAAACATAGGCTGGAAAAGGAAAGCAGGACAATTCCTTTATCAAGGAAAGGTTCCACTTGCAAAAATATGTGTGGGAACTAATTAATGCAAAAAAAAAAAAAAAAAAAAGAAAAATTTAAAAAGATGCTTTAATAACGCCACAAAGTCAAAAATAACTTAAGAGTTATGGCACAAATTCAAAAATAACTACAGAGTTATGGCACAAATTTTTGCACCTGAACATCCAAATCTGGTTCACATTCTTCAGAAATTGTCTCTCCAAAGATTTCAGGTATTACAGGTGATGGATCAGACCCTTAAAGGCACAAAATTCTGTTTGAAATAGAACTGAGCACCTCAATTTAATAAAAACTTCAACATCTTGCACAACCCCCGTACCGTGCTGGGCTGGGAATGTTCTGGAACGCCTTTTTTTCCCTTTTTTCCTTTTTTTCCCTTTTTTTCCTTTTTTCCCCTTTTTTCCTTTTTTTCCCATTTAGATCAGCAAGGATGAATTTTGGGGTTTATTTCCTCTCATCCAGACTCTTCACTCTCCCAAATTCCTCTCCTCCACCCCTCGTGCTCTGTGTCCATTTGAGTCGTGGGATTAATGGATAAAAATGGATAAAAATGGATAAAAATGGATAAAATAGATTAAATGGATAAAATAGATTAAATGGATAAAATAGATTAAATGGATAAAATAGATTAAATGGATAAAATAGATATAATAGATAAAATGGATAAATGGATTAAATGGATAAAATAGGTAAAATGGATAAAATTAATAAAATAGATAAAATGGATAAAATATATTAAATGGATTAAATAGATTAAATGATCTGCCGGTGATAGATACACAACACATTTTCAAATCCTCTACATATGTTTTAATAAAAAGTGATTTAAACTGACTTTAAGCCCCCATACTTTTTAATTGGCATTGCATCAATTCAAGATCATGATACAATCGTTACAGCACCAAAACCTTCAGTGCAACATTTTTTATCAGTAAGTGCCACATCTGGGGTGTCACCTAAGGTGACCGTGAGGATTTGTTTTTATTTATAAAAATAACTAGAAAAAATTATATAAATATTATATAAAAATAAATATTGTATAAATATAATATAAATAAATATAAATATAAACATTATAACATAACATAACATAACATAATATAATATAATATAATATAATATAACATAACATAACATAACATAACATAACATAACATAATATAATATTATATTATATTATATTATATTATATTATATTATATTATATTATATTATATTATATTATATTATATTATATTATATTATATTATATTATATGTTTTGTGTCACCTAAGCAGGATTTGGTTTTATTTATAAAAATAACTAGAAAATTTTATATAAATATTATATAAAAATAAAGATAAATAAATATAATGTAAATATAAATATAAATATAAATATTTTATTTATAAATATTATTTTATATAAAGAAAACTGCAGCAGTTCTGCCACGCGGAACATCCCTCAGGGATCCCAGGGAAGAACTCATCAGGAGGAGCTCCTGGAGGCATTCCAAACCCTTCAATTATTTGGAAAATTCGCCCATGGAAACTTCTTTTCAAGCCCAGGCTCCTCTCAGTCTGGCACATTTCCATTTTGCTGGGTTTTTTTCTTTCCATTTCTTTTTCATTTCATTTTTTCCCTTTTTCTCCTTTTAATATGCGTTCATAAAATCTGAAGTTAAGCCTATTTTACCTTTTTCTCCTAATCCTATCTCAGAGCAAAAACAAAAAACAAAAACATTTAAACCACTACATTAAATTTAAAAAACCAAAACAAATAAACACAAAACCACTACAGCCACCTTTCATTTTTTTCTGGGTGTTGCTGGGAAGGGCACCCGGATTTTTGCTCTCTGTGACCTGGAGCTGTGCCAGGGAGGTTTGGGATGGATATTTCTGGAAAATTCTTCCCCCAGAGGCTGCCACAGCTCCGGGAGAGTTTGGACAAAGATCTCAGGGACATTTTTGGGATTTTGAGGTGACTCTGCAGGACCAGGAGCTGGGTTAGACAACCCTTGAGGGTCCTTCCCAGTCAGGATATTCCAGGATTCTATCCCATCTTTTTTGCTAAGTTCTTCTCCCTCCAGGTTTGTAAATTTGCAAGTAAATAATTTTAAATACATTTTAAATATAAGCATAAACATTTAAATAGAGAACACCACCTCTCTTGGCTGTTCTGTGGATATTTGGACTGGCTACACACCTGAATGTCTGGAGCCTTCCCTCAAGCTCCTCAAATATTCATTTCTCAGCTCTAGGATGGTTTAATTTTCAAATAGATTTTATTTCATTGCTTTTTAATTCTTGGATTTATTTTGGTTGCCACAATGGCAAGTGTTGCTTCTGCCATATTAATATTCATTTGGATTCTCAAGGGTTTCAAAGATGCCAAACAGGGGACAAGATCTAAAATCTCACAAGTTTAAACAGCACAATTGTACTTTTAAATATGTAGGTGGGATTAAAAAATTGGGGAAAAAAAGCCTAGAAAGTGAAATATATTTGTGAACCTTCTTAGTGCTTCTCAAGAGTGTAAAAACCAACGAAATTATTTTTATCAGGTGTGCTGTGGTGACTTTTGGATGCACATTTTTCCTCTGTGAAATCCTGACACAGATTTCCACATCATTCCGCCCCAAGGGAAGGAAAAACCACAACGAAACTCGGAATCAGATGCAACATCAGTTTTAATGATAAAAAGTCGAGTAGCATTCAGCAAAAAAAACGAAAGGGGAAAAATATATATATTTATGAAGGGTGAAGAAACCATTCCAGCTGAGAGACAGCAAGCGAGTCAAACCCCTCCAGTGACCGCTGGCAATGGCAGCGCTCAACCGCGTCGGCATTAAACGCAAAATCACAGAGACAAGGAAACTCTTCCAAAGAAGGACTTGGGAGCCTGGAACACAGCTGGACATGCATCCAGACAGAACCTCAGTGCCTCAGGGTTTGAGGAGGCCCAAGGGCTCTGCAAATGCTGGCCAGCAGCTCCAGCCTCAGCCCGGCCCCTGGCTTGGGCCTTCCTGGGGGAGGCTCTGGCCGCACGTCCGGCCCGGCTCTAGCAGGGCAGGCACCTGCGGCCACAGTAGCGGCCACCAAGGCCTGAGAGCCCCGAGAGCCCAAAGCCCCCAGAGTTGATGGGCACTCCCTCCTCGCTCAGGATGTTCCCCACGGCCGCTGAAGTGGAGGAGCCCACGGCGGTGTTCTGGGGGAAGGAGCTGAGGATGGGTCCTGGCAGAGTGACCACCACGGGCGAGGGCTGGATGACCACGCGGGAGTCCTGGCACTGCCGGACACAGGGCTCATTGCAGCTGTTGGCCAGCGGGGTGGGGCCGCAGGGCCGGCACAGGTCGTAGCAGGACATGGCTGTGGCTGCGGGAGCACCTGGGGAGAGGGAAGGGAGAACACCCAGGAAGGTGAGGCACAGCCCGGGGAGAAGGGACAGCCCGGACACGCAGGAAGGGAGGAATTCAACAGCCCCAAACCCAAAGTGTTCCCTGCTAAGAAATCCCAACATCTCCCACCCATCCGCTGTAAAAAACAGCCACAAAAACCTGGAGAGAGAGAGAGCAGGATGGAGGAGAAAGACTCAGAGAGCACCACAAAGAAGCAAAGACTCCACTGAGGTGCAAGGAAAAAGAGAAAGAGAAGGAGAAGAGTGAGGCAAAGGCCCTGACAGCTCACCGGTGTCACCGAGGAGGAGAAGGCAGGAGAGCTGGATGAAGGCTCCTGCTCTGCTCTGCCTTTTATACTCTCCCACACAGCCCCGGGCCCGCGGGCACCCTCGGCGCACGGAACGCGTTTCCCAAGCTCATCCTGCATGCAAAACATCCCCATTAGAGAAATGGGGACACTGCAACGCTGCTTTTTCATTTCCCTGTGCGGGACATGCCCAGTCAGCCTCCCAGGCTCCTTTCAAGTGCTGGGATTAGAGGCCAAAATGTGCCCCGGGGGCAATGCCACCTCAGCAGGGCTCGAGTGATGCAGCCGGGGCTGAGGAGTGTCCCATATCCCAAATAATTCCAGCCCTTTGCCCTGCAGGGCAGGACTTTAAAGCGTTTCCTGATGATGGAGCCGAGCTCCTCAGGGTCCTGAGGCTGCAGGGTGGACATTCCCCTGCGGGGGTCAGCGCTGTCCCTCACCCTGGATGAGGCATCTCCGGGCTGAGGGGTGAGGGAGCATTCCAGGGATGGAAAAAAGGGAATGGAGGGGTCAGAGAGCATTCCAGGGGTGGAAAAAAGGGAATGGAGGGGTCAGAGACCACTTATGGGATGGAAAAAAGGGAATGGAGGGGTCAGAGACCATTCTGGGGAATGGAGGGGTCAGAGACCACTTCAGGGAATGGTGAAAAGGGAATGGAGGGGTCAGAGACCATTCCAAGGATGGAAAAAAGTGAATGGAGAAGTCAGAGACCATTCCAGGGATGGAAAAAAGGGAATGGAGGGCTCAGAGACCATTTATGGGATGGAAAAAAGGGAATGGAGGGGTCAGAGACAATTCTGGGGAATGGAGGGGTCAGAGACCATTCCAAGGATGGAAAAAAGGGAATGGAGGGGCCAGAGACCATTCCAGGGATGGAAAAAAGGGAATGGAAGGGTCAGAGAGCATTCCAGGGATGGAAAAAAAGGGAATGGAGGGCTCAGAGACCATTTATGGGATGGAAAAAAAGGGAATGGAGGGCTCAGAGACCATTTATGGGATGGAAAAAAAGGGAATGGAGGGATCAGAGACCATTCCAGGGATGGAAAAAAGGAAATGGAGGGGTCAGAGAAAATTCCAGGGACAGAAGGAAGGGAATGGAGGGGTCAGAGACCATTTCAGGGATGGAAAAAAGGGAATGGAGGGGTCAGAGGCAATTCCAGGGAATGGAGGGGTCAGAGACAATTCCAGGGATGGAAAAAAGTGAATGGAGGGGTTGGAGACCATTCCAGGGGTGGAAGGAAGGGAATGGAAAGGTCAGAAACAATTCCAGGGATTTAAGAAAGGGAACAGAGGGGTCAGAGACCATTCCATGGATGGGCACCACTCCTCTGACCTTGGCAGGGGCTGCCCAGGTGCGTTCGGAGTCGCCATCCCTGGAGGTGTCCAAGGGGAAACTGGACAGGGCACTCAATGTGACAAAGTGAGGATGGGGCACAGGTCGGACTCGATGTTCTGGGAGAGCTTTTCCAACCTCAGGGATCCCTTGGGATGAGGGAACATCCCCAGAGCAATCCCAATGTCCAGCAGGGGACATCTGCACCTGAAAGCTCTGCCCTGGAGGGACAGGGACTGGCACCAGGTGGTCACTGGGACACTCCTGCATCACCCAACCCTGCTGACGAATCATTTTCCCCTGGAAATGTTTTTGGCCTCTAATCCCGGCACTTGAAAGGAGCCTGGGAGGTTGACTGGGCATGTCCTGCACGGGGAAATGAAAAGGCAGCGTTGCAGGGCAAAAAATAAAAACACTAATTTTTGTAATTGGGATGTTTTGCATGGGAGATGAGCTTGGTAAACACGTTCCCTGCGCAGAGACCGTCCCTGGGCTCGGGGCTGTGTGGGACAGTATAAAAGGCAGAGTGAGCATAGGATCCTTCATCCACTTCTCCTGCCTTCTCCTCCTCGGTGAAACAGGTGAGTGAATTCCTCTGTTCCTCTCTCTTTTTCCTCTTTATCTTCTGGATTTCGCTGGGGCTCTGCCTCAGTTTTGCTGGGGCAGTTGGTGATTTTCTCCATTCTCTGTGCCACACTGGATGGAGGTGGGAGAAGCTTTTGTTTGTGTTTTTAGGGTCCTCTTTGGGGCTGCAGTTCCTTCTCTTTTTTATCTCCCTCTCTGAGCTGTCCCTTCTACCTGGGATGTGTTTCCTCCTGCCCAGCAGCCTCTCCATGTCTGCCTCACCTTCCTCGCTGCTCTCCCTTCCCTCTCCCCAGGTGCTCCCGCAGCCACAGCCATGTCCTGCTACGACCTGTGCCGGCCCTGCGGCCCCACCCCGCTGGCCAACAGCTGCAACGAGCCCTGTGTCCGGCAGTGCCAGGACTCCCGCGTGGTCATCCAGCCCTCACCCGTGGTGGTCACTCTGCCTGGACCCATCCTCAGCTCCTTCCCCCAGAACACCGCCGTGGGCTCCTCCACCTCGGCAGCCGTGGGCAGCATCCTGAGCGAGTCCGGGGTCCCCATCAACTCGGGGGGCTTTGGGCTCTCGGGGCTCTCGGGCCTTGGTGGCCGCTACTGCGGCCGCAGGTGCCTGCCCTGCTAGAGCTGGGCTGGACATGCGGCCAGAGCCTCCCCCAGGAAGGCCCAAGCCAGGGGCCGGGCTGAGGCTGGAGCTGCTGGCCAGCGTTTGCAGAGCCCTCGGGCCCCCTCCAGCCCTCCTGCCCAGGAGGGAGGCCCCGAGGTAAAGGTGGCCAGCTCAGGCTCCTGCTTGTCCTGCTTTCTTCTGTGCCTCGCCGGGCCCTGCTGTGCCCGGCCCTGCTGGCCCAGGGGCTCAGCCCGGACCAGCGCAGCGGGGTCCGGCTGCTGTCACTGTCCCCGTGCCTGGGGCAGCCCAACCTGGGCTCTGCCCATCCCTTGCTTTGTTTCTGTTTTCACACTCAATAAAGTTCACTGTGCATCAGAACTGGAGTCCCTTGGAGTTCCTTCCATTTTGGGATCCCCAGCTGAAGTTGTTCCATGGGGGAAGTCACCAAATCATTTACTGGGGTTGGGATCCGCTTCCAGTCCCTCTGCTGGGGTGGGACAACCTTGAGGGAGTTGTTTTAGATGCCAAAAACTTCCCTCGATCTATCCAAGGATGGTCACTCCAGAATCTCCCTGCTCCATGGGTTTCATCCCTCAGGATGAAAATATTTCCTGGAACGCCTTCCCTGGCTCGTGCCCTGCATGTGACAGAATCCCAGGGAGTTGTCACCTGTGCCACCACGCCATCCTCTGTGCCCTGCTGTCCCTCCTGGCTGGGTCGGCAGTGCTGGCAGGGCTGCAGGAACAGCTCAGGGGTTTGTAGGGCAGGGGGAGAACATTGTTTGGGTGGTGTGGGTGATGCAGAGGAGGGCACGGTGCCTCCTGCTTCCTCCCATGTTCTCCACTCCCTGTCATTCAGGGAATAACAAAATCGTGGAATATCCAGGTTGGATGGGACCCACAAATCATCAAATCCAACTCCTGGCCCTGCACAAACACCCCAAAATCCCATTCTGTGCCTGAGAGCATTGTCTGAACACAAGAAGTGACCCTGATTCTGCCTGGAGCAGAGAACAGAGGGGTCAGAGACCATTCCAGGGAATGGAGGGCTCAGAGACAGTTCCAGGGATGGAAAAAAGAGAATGGAGGACTCAGAGAGAATTCCAGGGAATGGAGGGATCAGAGACCATTCCAAGGAATGGAGGGCAGGAAATGGAGGGGTCAGAGACCATTCCAGGGATGGAAAAAAGAAATTGGAGGGGCCAGAGACTGTTCCAGGGATGGAAAAAAGGGAGTGGAGGGGTCAGAGACAATTCCAGGGAATGGAGGGGTCGGAGACCATTTCAGGGATGGAAGGGTCAGAGACCACTCCAGGGATTGAAAGAAGGGAATGAAGGGCTCAGAGACCATTCCAGAGAATGGAGGGGTCAGAAACCATTCCAGGGATGGAAGGAAGGGAATGGAGGGCTCAGGGACCGTTCCAGGGATGGAAAAAAGGGAATGGAGGGCTCTGAGACAATTCCACGGAATGGAGGGATCAGAAACCATTCCAGGGATGGAAAAAAGGGCATGGAGGGATCAGAGATCATTCCAGGGGTTGAAAGAAGGGAATGAAGAGGTCAGAGACCATTCCAGGGATGGAAAAAAGGGAATGGAGAAGTCAGAGACCATTCCAGGGATGGAAGGAAGGGAATGGAGAGGTCAGAGACCATTCCAGAGATGGAAGGAAGGGAATGGAGGGCTCTGATACAATTCCAGGGAATGGAGGGCTCAGAAACCATTCCAGGGATGGAAAAAAGGAAATGGAGGGGTCAGAGACCATTCCAGGGAACAGAGGGGTCAGAAACCATTCCAGGGAATGGAGGGCAGGAAATGGAGGGGTCAGAGACCATTCCAGGGATGGAAAAAAGGGCATGGAGGGATCAGAGATCATTCCAGGGGTTGAAAGAAGGGAATGAAGAGGTCAGAGACAATTCCAGGGAATGCTGGGGTCAGAGACAATTCTAGGAAATGGAAGGAATGGAATGGAGGAGTCAGAGATCATGCCAGGGATGGAAAGAAGGGAATGGAGAGGTCAGAGACCATTCCAGGGATGTAAAGAAGGAAATGGAGGGGTCAGAGACGATTCCAGGGATGGAGAGCAGAAAATGGAAGACTCAAAGACCATTAAAGGGCAGCCATGGGAGGAGGCTGGGCCAGTTGCACCCTGCATGTCTGAGTGTGCTGACATGATGGAAAAGGAACCGGTGATCTCGCTGTCTGCTTGCCTCCAGTGCTTTCCTGCTGCCATTCCCAGCCCCTGAGTCCTCCTGGTGTGTTTTGATGTCTCCCTGGAGAGCTCTGCAGGCTCTTTCCATCACCTGAGTTTGGGTGTAGGCTCCAAGCAGGGGTTTGGAGGTTTGGGAATGGAAAAGGAACAGTGGGAAAAGCCCAACACGGACACTTGGTGCTGGGTGGAGCTGCTGGGTGCAGAATCAGGGTGTGTTGGAACAGATTTTCTGCTTTTCAAACATCCTCCTGTTGACCTGAGGATGCTGGGGGCTCTAAAAAACAGGCGTGGAAGGGCAAAGAGCACACGGATTTGTCTGGATGTGAAATTCCTGATTCTTCAGAGTGCCCAAGGTGACAGGGAACTTCATACCCAGCTCTTATGGAGTTGGGAATTTGCTTACGCAGTGGATGAGGTGACTCCAGCCACAGAAAACAAATTTTTTAAGCCTGACTTGTTATTTTAGAGCTGCCAGAAAAAATGGGAATCATTCTGGGAACCCTAAAGTGAGGCCCTGGAGGGCAAAGGGCCTGGTGTCCCCTGGTGAAATAGGACAGTCCCCAACACCTCAGCATCACCCGGCTCTGCTGAGGTGGCATTGCCCGCAGGGCACATTTTGGCCTCTAATCCCAGCACTTGAAAGGAGCCTGGGAGGCTGACTGGGCATGTCCTGCATAGGGAAATGAAAAAGCAGCGTTGCAGTGTCCCCATTTCTCTAATGGGGATGTTTTGCATGCAGGATGAGCTTGGGAAACACATCCCATGAGCAAAGGTTGGCCCTGGGGCTGCCCAGGATGGTATAAAACCCACTCCGAGTGCAGGAGCCTTCATCCAGCTCTCCTGCATTCTCCTCCTCGGTGATACAGGTGAGCTGCAAACGTCTTTGCTTTCCTCTTGTCCTTCTCCTTCTTCTCTTTGTCTTTCCCTTCAGCTCTGGCCGTGCTGCTGTGCAGCTTTGTCTGAGAGCTCCACTCCAGATCCTGCTCCCAACCTCTGCTCACCGAGAGGAGCTGGGAGAAGCTCTGGGGTGCAGGGAAACCGTGGGCATGGAGTTCCTGATCCTTCCTTCTTCCCAATTCCCTGTCCCTTCTCCGCGGGCTCTGCTCTCCCTCCTGCCCAGGCCGCGCCTCACACTCTGCCCGTGCCTTCTCCAGGTGCTCCCTCAGCCAAAGCCATGTCCTGCTACGACCTGTGCCGGCCCTGCGGCCCCACCCCGCTGGCCAACAGCTGCAACGAGCCCTGTGTCCGGCAGTGCCAGGACTCGCGGGTCATCATCGAGCCGTCACCCGTGGTGGTCACTCTGCCCGGACCCATCCTCAGCTCCTTCCCCCAGAACACCGCCGTGGGCTCCTCCACCTCGGCGGCCGTGGGCAGCATCCTGAGCGAGTCCGGGGTCCCCATCAACTCGGGGGGCTTTGGGCTCTCGGGGCTCTCGGGCCTTGGTGGCCGCTACTGCGGCCGCAGGTGCCTGCCCTGCTAGAGCCGGGCCGGACGTGCGGCCAGAGCCTCCCCCAGGAAGGCCCAAGCCAGGGGCCGGGCTGAGGCTGGAGCTGCTGGCCAGCGTTTGCAGAGCCCTCGGGCCCCCTCCAGCCCTCCTGCCCAGGAGGGAGGCCCCGAGGCAAAGGTGGCCAGCTCAGGCTCCTGCTTGTCCTGCTTTCTTCTGTGCCTCACCGGGCCCTGCTGTGCCCGGTCCTGCTGGCCCAGGGGCTCAGCCCAGGCCAGCGCAGCGGGGTCCGGCTGCTGTCACTGTCCCCGTGCCTGGGGCAGGCACAGCCACGCTGTCCCACTGCTGCTGGGGCAGCCCTGCCCATCCCCTGCTTTCTTTCTGTTTTCACACTCAATAAAGTTCACTCTGCATCAGAACTGGAGTCTCCTGGAGTTCCTGCCCTGCTGGCATGTGCAGCCCAGCTGCTCCATGGGGATGTGATGTCCTGGGAGGGGCTGGGTGGGTAAAGGGCAGGGATGGACCTTTCCCATACCTGGGCAAGGTGAGAATCTCCAAGGGTCACAGTGCCTGGGAGTTTCGTGGGGCATGGGAGGGAGTGTGACCTGGTGTGAGTGTGCACAGGGTGACTAGGAGGTGCCCCGGGGGACATCTGAGCTTGGGGACAATTCCAGCTGCTGAGTCAAGCCACTGACCCGATGGTTTCTGTGCCAGTTTCACCCACCTGCCTGCCTAAGGCCGTGGTTGTTTTTTACCACCTCCAACTGGACCTTTCCCTCCCTTGCTCCAAGCACTCCTCCCAACCCCTGGATGGAGTCCCAGGGGAATTGAAGGGATGAGTGCCCAACAGCAAAACTGCCAAAGTCAGCCTGATGCCTGATTTTCTTCTCCTGCTTTCTGTGGAGTGTTTCTCCCCAGGGAATGGGGTGTGCCTGGCCCTGCAGCCATTTTGTGTCAGTCAAAGGCTGCTTCTCTGCCCTATTTTGGGGTTCAATGTGTGAAATAAACCCAAGTTCCTCTGTCTCTTCATCTGCTGTGACAAAGCCCTTCCATCCCTGTGTGTGGACATGATTTTCTGTGCCCGAGTGAATTTTTACCTTCAAAGAGAAACCTTTCAACAATTTCTCTTCTCAAAACACTTTTCTGCTTTTCCCAAAATATTTTAAGTAAACGGTGCCTTTTTCTCACCTGCCTCTCTGCAGGTGTTATTTAAGATGTCTGTAGTTTAACCAATGGATTTGACACTGTGTACCAATAGTGTTCTTTGTTGCCCAGCATGCTATAAAAAAGAGCTGAAGAATTGTAAATAAATATTTTATTTTCTCTTCTGAGAGCATGGAGTCAATTTATTTCGTGTCCTCCTACGACACCTGTGTGAGCCAGGAGGGGACGTTGGCAACAACAAGCTCAAAATGGAGCCAGGGAAGGGAGGCAGCACCCCTGGGAGAACGGGGGGCTGAGGACCCCCGAGGATTTCTGGAGACCCTCAGTGTGGAGGGCTGGGTCAGGGAGAAGGAGAGAGAGCTGGAAATGCCTTTGTGGCATTCAGTGTTTTGCCCGTGGAAGGGATTTAGGCGGAAGTGCCGCGGATTGAAACGCGGTGTGTGTTGTTTTGAAGAAAATCTCTCTGTCTGATCCGCCCCGTCACACCTGGAGTATTCTTATGAATGTTTTTGTTTGGAGAAACCTCTCCTGTCAACCTGAGAGCTCCCTTCATCCTCCTGGATGAGGAATCTGGCTTGGACCTCTGGGATTGGAGGTTTTTCTGTCTCTGATGGAGCCCCAGCCTCGCTGGGACAGGAGTTTTGTCCCCTTTGCCACGAGAGGTGTCAGGGCTGTGCAGGTGATGCCTGAGTGGGGCTGTCACTGTTCCTGGGGACACCAACTCTTGTCCTGCCCCAGGAAATGCAGCTCAGAGCGTGGATTCCATCCCTTCCCGGGCACCTCTGGGGACATCCTGGCCCCTGCTGCTCCCCAGGCTGGGTTTGCTGTCTCTCGGGTGCTCCCTGTGTCCTGCTCAGAAAGATTCCTGAGTGTTTGGGGACCTTGTGTAGGGTCGGGTCAGAGGGGGAAAAGGAAGTGGAGGGATGGCCGTGAGGAATGGGAGAGGGAAGAGTTTTGAAGTCAGATGTTCTCATTAGGAAGTATTTTCTGCAGGATAATGACCCTGACTAATATTTGCTGTTGGGAAAGCAGCGTCCTTCCTTCTGGAGCCGTCCTGTTCTGCTGATTGGAGAACTGCAGGCGATGCTGAAAGAGGTGAAAGGCAGAAGAAACGAGATAATTTCTTCTGAAGGCAATATGAGATTCCAAAGAAAGTTCAAAACCAACCCGTGTAGTCTCTCTGATGAATAAATGACGTCTAAGAAGGCTTGAAAGGCCTTGGAGTCACAGACAGCAACATCTACGGCCAGTCCCCACCAAAACCAGCCCTTTAATCCTGGGTTTATAATAAAAAACTGCATTTATTACTCCAAAGGCTCGGAGCTGCCTCAGGAGAGGAAGGTGCTGACATCACCTGGAAATGTGGCACCACTCCACCCAGCCGGCTCAAAACATCAGCCTGGTTCTGGCTGAAAAACACCCTAAAAACCTTCTGGGCTCTAATGGTGGCACTTGAAAGGAGCCAGTTTGGCTGAATGGGCATGTCCTGCAGAGGGAAATGAAAAGGCAGCCTTGCAGGGAACATAAACAAGCTCCAGTTTACCTAATTGGGGGTGATTTGCATAAAATATGAGCTTGTTGGTAAATATGTTCACAGTGCAAAGGCGCGTCTGGGCCCGGGGCTGTGTGGGAGAGTATAAAAGGCAGAGCAGAGCAGGAGCCTTCATCCAGCTCTCCTACCTTCTCCTCCTCGGTGACACCGGTGAGCTGCAAGAGCCTTGGCCTCACTCTTCTCCTTCTCTTTCTCTTTTTCCTTGCACCTCAGTGGAGTCTTTGCTTCTCTGTCGTGTTCTCTGAGAGTCTTTCTCCTCCATCCTGCTCTCTCTCTCCAGGTTTTTGTGGCTGTTTTTTACTGGGGATGGGTGGGAGATGTTGGGATTTCTTAGCAGGGAACACTTTGGGTTTGGGGCTGTTGAATTCCTCCCTTCCTGCCTGTCTGGGCTGTCCTTTCTCCCCGGGCTGTGCCTCACCTTCCTCGCTGCTCTCCCTTCCCTCTCCCCAGGTGCTCCCGCAGCCACAGCCATGTCCTGCTACGACCTGTGCCGGCCCTGCGGCCCCACCCCGCTGGCCAACAGCTGCAACGAGCCCTGTGTCCGGCAGTGCCAGGACTCCCGCGTGGTCATCCAGCCCTCACCCGTGGTGGTCACTCTGCCAGGACCCATCCTCAGCTCCTTCCCCCAGAACACCGCCGTGGGCTCCTCCACTTCAGCGGCCGTGGGGAACATCCTGAGCGAGGAGGGAGTGCCCATCAACTCGGGGGGCTTTGGGCTCTCGGGGCTCTCGGGCCTTGGTGGCCGCTACTGCGGCCGCAGGTGCCTGCCCTGCTAGAGCCGGGCCGGACGTGCGGCCAGAGCCTCCCCCAGGAAGGCCCAAGCCAGGGGCCGGGCTGAGGCTGGAGCTGCTGGCCAGCGTTTGCAGAGCCCTCGGGCCCCCTCCAGCCCTCCTGCCCAGGAGGGAGGCCCCGAGGCAAAGGTGGCCAGCTCAGGCTCCTGCTTGTCCTGCTTTCTTCTGTGCCTCGCCGGGCCCTGCTGTGCCCAGTTCTGCTGGCCCAGGGGCTCAGTCCAGGGGTCCTGCTGCTGCCACTGTCCCCATGCCTGGGGCAGACACAGCCACGCTGTCCCACTGCTGTCCAGGGCTGTCTGACCACTCCCTGCTTTGTTTCTGTTTTCACATTCAATAAAGTTCACTGTGCATAAGAACTGGAGTCTCCTGGAGTTCCTTCCATTTTGGGATCCCAGCTAAAGCTGCTCCATGGGGCTGTGATGCCTTGGGGGGACGTTTGGGTGGGTTTGGTGTGAGTGTGGCTTTGTGTGAGTGTGCACAGGGTGACCAGGAGGTGCCACAGGTGACATTTGACCAGGAGGGAGGTGGGACATTGGGTTCCAGTTAATGAGGCAAAACACAGACCATTGAGATTTCTGTGCAGATTTACAGGCACCTTCCTAAAGGCTTTATTGTGTATTTCCAGCTACAAGTGGGTGTTTTTCTTGCCTGCATCCAAGCACAGCATCCAAACCCTGGAGCACAGGGACAACCCGAGGTCCTGAGGTGACACATGGCACCCAGGGCAGGGTGCAAAGAGAAATTTGAGTCCTGAGCCAGATATTGACACGGTGGAAATGGACTGAGGACAGGTCGCTCTTCCTGGGGGAATCCCAGAATTCTCAAGGTTGGAAAAAAGCTCCAAGATGGAGTGGGCAGTGTGCACAGCAGATTTCTGCAGGTCTGCTCCAGACCCCTGTTCCTTCAGGACACGGTGACACAAGGAAACAACTCCACAGCAATTAATTCTTCTGACCACAGGATAATTTTGGTGAGGGAGAAGATGCTTACACTGCCCCCTTCTAGGCCTGGGTAAAGTCCCAGGACATGTCATTGTCACTGTCATTGTCACTGTCAATGTCACTGTCACTGTCATTGTCACTGTCATTGTCAATGTAATTTTCATTGTAATTTTCACTGTCACTGTCAATGTCATTGTCACTGTCATTGTCACTGTCACTGTCATGGTCACTGTCACTGTCATTCCCATGGTCACTGTCATTGTCATTCCCATTGTCACTGTCACTGTCATTGTCACTATCATTCTCATTGTCACTGTCATTTTCATTGTCATTTTCACTGTCACTGTCATTGTCAATGTCATTTTCATTGTAATTTTCACTGTCACTGTCATTGTCAATGTAATTTTCATTGTCATTTTTCACTGTCACTGTCAGTGTTATTGCCACTGTCACTGTCAATGTCATTTTCATTGTCATTTTCACTGTCACTGTCATTGTCATTGCCACTGTCACTGTCATTGTCAATGTCATTGTCAATGTAATTTTCATTGTCATTTTCACTGTCACTGCTGCTCTCTCTTAGGTGAGGGCTCATGGCCCCTTTGTGTCCATCCCTGTCCCATATCCATGCCTCACACCCACCCTCAGCATGTCCCCAACCTCTGTCCTGCCTGAGATGTCCCCTGGGGCACCTCCTGGATCACCCTGAGCACACTCACGCCAGGCCACACTCCCTCCCCTGCCCCCTGGCACTCCCAGGCACTGTGACTCTTGGAGTTTCTCACCTTGCCCAGGTGTGGGAAAGGTCCATCCCTGCCCTTTACCCACCCAAACCTTCCCCCAGGACACCACCCCGATGGAGCAGCTGGGCTGCACATGCCAGCAGGGCAGGAACTCCAGGAGACTGCAGTTCTGATGCAGAGTGAACTTTATTGAGTGTGAAAACAGAAAAAAAGCAGGAGGTGGGCAGGGCTGCCCCAGCAGCAGTGGGACAGCGTGGCTGTGCCTGCCCCAGGCACGGGGACAGTGACAGCAGCCGGACCCCGCTGCGCTGGCCTGGGCTGAGCCCCTGGGCCAGCAGGACCGGGCACAGCAGAGCCTGGCGAGACGCGGAAGAAAGCAGGACAAGCAGGAGCCTGAGCTGGCCACCTTTGCCTCGGGGCCTCCCTCCTGGGCAGGAGGGCTGGAGGGGGCCCGAGGGCTCTGCAAACGCTGGCCAGCAGCTCCAGCCTCAGCCCGGCCCCTGGCTTGGGCCTTCCTGGGGGAGGCTCTGGCCGCACGTCCGGCCCGGCTCTAGCAGGGCAGGCACCTGCGGCCGCAGTAGCGGCCACCAAGGCCCGAGAGCCCCGAGAGCCCAAAGCCCCCAGAGTTGATGGGGACCCCGGACTCGCTCAGGATGCTGCCCACGGCCGCCGAGGTGGAGGAGCCCACGGCGGTGTTCTGGGGGAAGGAGCTGAGGATGGGTCCGGGCAGAGTGACCACCACGGGCGACGGCTCGATGATGACCCGCGAGTCCTGGCACTGCCGGACACAGGGCTCGTTGCAGCTGTTGGCCAGCGGGGTGGGGCCGCAGGGCCGGCACAGGTCGTAGCAGGACATGGCTGTGGCTGCAGGAGCACCTGGAGAAGGCACGGGCAGAGCGTGAGGCGCGGCCTGGGCAGGAGGGAGAGCAGAGCCCGGGGAGAAGGGACAGGGAACTGCGAGGAAGGAAGGATCAGGAACTCCGTGCCCACGGTTTCCCTGCACCCCAGAGCTTCTCCCAGCTCCTCCCGGTGAGCAGAGGTTGGGAGCAGGATCTGGGAGTGGAGCTCTCAGCCAAAGCTGCACAGCAGCAAGGCCAGAGCTGAAGGGAAAGACAAAGAGAAGAAGGAGAAGGACAAGAGGAAGGCAAAGGCGTTTTCAGCTCACCTGTATCACCGAGGAGGAGAATGCAGGAGAGGTGGATGAGGGCTCCTGCACTCGGAGTGGGTTTTATACCATCCTGGGCAGCCCCAGGGCCAACCTTTGCTCATGGGATATGTTTCCCAAGCTCATCCTGCATGGAAAACAATCCCTTCCTCTCACACCAACCTTTGATTTCAGTGCTGCAACGCTCCCTCCCCATTTCCTTGCTGGTAGCATCCCCAATTCCAGGCTGGAACCTCGTTTTATGTGACTTAATTAGAGATCAAACGCTTCTGATGGCCGGAATTGTTGATTCAGGTAATTTAGGCCTTTGTGGGGTTCCCATTTGGAAAGCAACGTGTTTTTCCTCCTCTGTCTGGCAGTTTAGTCACTGCCTCGCCTGTCTCGTGGCCATTTCCAAATTAGAACGATGATGCCAGACTCATCCCAGGCAGCTCCAGATTCACACGGCATTTGCATGTTTTGCATAAATGTAATTGCAGCTATTTTTCCCTGTGTTTTCGGATTGTGCCACAGGTCTGGTTTGAATCCCTCATTGAGAATGAAGCTCTGCTTTAAATGAGAGCCTAATTAGGTCACAAACACTGAGCAGCACCATTTATTTTTAGTTTTTCAGTCAACATTTAACATTTTATCCCAGAAATCACAGTTTGTAGTTTGTTTTGTCACTACCTTCACCTTGTGTGGAATCTCAAAGTGCATTTAATAACCAAAATCTGAATGTTTTTTTAAAAAAGTGGGGTTTTTCCAAGTCAGCTTCACACTTGAAGCCATTTTTGGTAATAATTCCCCCTTGACCCTCAGAGTGACTTCTGGAAGTCTCCAGGATTGTTTTTTCCTTCCCTTTTTTTCCAGCAGGGAGCTGAATTCTGTTTCTCAGTGGAAATAAAACATTTCAGCAGCTGGTATTGGATACGGGCTACTGGGCAAGTTGCTTCCCTGGCCTAATTAGGGCTGGAACGTGCTCAGGTTTTATGTCCTGGCACCACAATTTGGAGTCCAGGATGACCACTGGTAATATCCTGACAACTCTGCTGCAGGAAAGGAATGGAGGCAATTTGGGAACACAGGGGTTGGTGGTGTCCCTGCAATTGCTGGGAACACATAATTTCGGTTTATTTATGGCCATACCCAAAGCCAGAACAGCCAACAATCATTTCTGCTCAGCTTGGATAATTTGAGTGGGTAATTTTGGCTAACCAAGAGGGAGGAAGTCTCCAGCTTCAATTTTTTGGCCCCAAAACATCTCTGAGGAGAGAAATGTTTCATTTTATTCATTAAAGCAGAGCTCAGCCCATTGTGACTGCAGCAAAACAAGAATAAAACTGACTGTGAGGAGATAAAATGATTCAAGCAATAATTTAATCCCCAGACTGAAGATTTTATTTTTAGAATTATTTTACGATTTTAATTCAGAGAAGAACCATATTAATTGGGAATGCATCCTGTGATGATTGAGGCTGAAGAAACGATCCATTCCAGGATGTGATCCATTCCAGGCCAGGTTGGATGGGATATTGAGCAACCTGATATGTGGCCCTGCCCATGGAAGGGGTTGGAACGAGGTGATCTTTAAAAAAAAACACCCCAAACCATTCCGTGCTCCCAGAGCTGATGAGAACTTTTTTTTAAGGAAGTTGTTCTTTTTTTAAAATTTAAAAAATTGAATTTAATTTTTTTTTAATTTTAAAAAAAGGACATTTCACTGGAAGCTCCCTCCCAGCAGTATCAGAAGCTCCATCACTCATTCAGCTTCATCTCACAGCCTCGGAGGTGTCTGTCTGCAGCTCCCCGGGGCTGCAGGACAATTGGAGCTCTGGCTTCTTGAAAGGCGAGGACTTCAAAGCCAATCCCAAATATTCATTAAACGGTTGAGACACACAAAGCGCATCAGCCATGGAAATATTGCAGCCACAACGCGGAATTGGAATGGTTTTGTCACTCAGGCTGACGACGTCGCCCGAAAAATTTGGTTACTCCCTGGGCAAGACAACATTTGACAGCGTCGGAAACCCAGGGTCATTAATTTTTTCATTAAAAAGTCGTTTTGTGTGTTGTAATAACCTCTGGAATGGATCCAAGGCTGCTTGGGGTTCCTGTGACAATTTTGTGCAGCAACACTGGGAACAAAACGAGGTGGGGATGGAGGGAGATTCCACCAGGGTGAGACCCCACCTGCACTGCTGGGTCCAGCTCTGGAATTCCCAGCTCAGGGAGCACCTGGAGCTGCTGGAGGGAGGCTCCAGGATGGGATCCCAGGGATGGAGCAGCTCTGCTGGCAGAGCTGGGATTGTTCAGCCCGGAGAAGCTTTGGGGTGACCTCAGGGTGGCCTTGCAGGACCTGGAGGGGCTGCGAGGAGCACAGGGAGAGACAATCCCAAAGGGAATGGGTTCAGACTGACGGAAAGGAGGTTTAGGTGGGATTTTGGGAAGGAATTCCTCCCTGTGAGCATGGGGAGTCCCTGGCAGGTGATTTTCCATGCATTCCCCATCCCTGGAAGTGTCCAAGGCCCGGCTGGAGCACCCTGGGATGGTGGAAATGTCCCTGCCCATGGCAGGGGGGATGAGATGAATTTTGAGGCCACTTCCATCCCAAACCATTCCATGATTTCCTGGGAGACTGACAGGAAATCACCAATAACACAAATCCAGGGAATGGATTTGTGAAACCCAGGGAAAGGAGTTTATTCACCTCTCCCTGCATCCAGGCTATTCCATTAATTATTATGGAATTTATTCAATCAAATTAATCCCGTTATTGGGATTTAATTTATTCAATCAAATAATTCCATTATCGGGGTTTAATTCATTCCACTGTTGGGATTTAATTTATTCCACTGTTGGGATTTAATTTATTCCATTATCGGGATTTAATTCATTCCACTGTTGGGATTTAATTTATTTCATTATCGGGATTTAATTCATTCCACTGTTGGGATTTAATTTATTCCATTATCGGGATTTAATTTATTCCACTGTTGGGATTTAATTTATTCCGTTATCGGGATTTAATTCATTCCACTGTCGGCATTTAATTCATTCCACTGTTGGGATTTAATTTTATTCCATTACTGGGATTTAATTTAATTCCATTACTGGGATTTAATTAATATGAACGCAGCGTAGGAAATAATAAAATAATAAAAAGCCTCATCAGGCCAAGAATCCTGACCTGATTAGGAGCCGATTACTGGGATGACAGCTGAGCTCTGATCTGTTTATCTTTGCGGGCTTTTATTGCTCAATCCGCGGGTGTCTGAAGCCAACTCCACGCTCGGGATAATGACACGGGGGATGTGCAAAGCCTTAATGAGCACCTGGGACGGGACATTTCGTGATCAGAGCCGCTGCCCTCGGGGCTCTGCCCGTCACACCTCGTCATTTAGAGGGATTTAAAGAGGAAGAAAAAAAAATAATAGAAATTTACTGTTTTATTAAAGGTGCAAACAAGGAGCGAGTAAAAAACGGAGGGCAGGAAATCTGGCTGTAGGCAAGGGCAGAGCTCGGGGGACACCGGGCACTTTCCCTGCCCCGTGCCGTGGGTTGAAAACTGCAGGGTTTTGGTAAAACCGCCCCAAAATGAGCGTGGGGATGAGGTTTGGGTCAGCCTCGGGGCGGCTCCTGGTCCAGGTAGAGCCTTGAATGGAGGTGATGCTCAAAAAGGCATCGAGTGCACAGTGAGGGTGGCCAGAAATGTCTTTTTTGAAAGAATGAGAAATAAAATTGGGAATTTTCAGAGTTTCCAGCCTTTTCTGCATATCCCTCAGGAGCTCCGGCAGCTCCAGGTCCTGCCGCAGGGCTGGGGGCAACTCCCAAAAACACCGAGAAGGAATTTGAGGGGGTTTTCTGCTCCTTAATTTTAGTGCTGCAGAAAATCTGTTTATTTTGCAGCAGAGCCTCGTCGTTCCTGCCTGGAAAAGGTTTGGAGCAGGGAAAATTCCTTCTCTCCCTGGGGCACCCCGAAATAATTGGAATATTGGGAGATTTTAGTAGGAAAAGAGCTGGTGCTCCATCCCCTTTCCCTGAAAAATCATTCAATTTCCCATTTCTGTTCCTATTTTCCCCCTTCTTTAACAATTTCTGCGGCTCCTCTCTGAAATTATTCCCGCAAAAAAATGGGTGACTCTGCAAAATTCCCAAGGCAACTCCAGTCGCAGGGAACAGCCCCGGGAAGTTTCAGATTAAAGGGTTTGAAAGCTCTTTGCGAACTGGAATTAATGATTTATTCATGTCAAACACTCATTAGCAGCTTCCAGGGATGCAGCAGGATTGCAGAGTCACAAAGTCACCCCTGAAAGACGTGGCAAGGTCGGCAATCGACATTCCCTGGTCATAAATAGACATTTTAAATATATATAATTAAATATATAATTAAAAATAAATTTAGTCAATCTGTAAATATAGACGTCTATATTTATATCCATATAGAAATCTATAGTTGTATAAATGTGTATCTATAAAAATGTATTTATATTTACATATTTTTATATTTGTATATTTAGATATAAATATAAATATATTTATAAAATATATAAATAATATATTATATATTTATATAATATTAGAAATAATATATAAATATAATATTATATATTTATATAATATATATTTATATAATATATATTTGTATATTATATATTATATTTAAATATATAAATATATTAAAATCTATATAAGAAATAAATATAAATAAATATACATATTATATATAATAATAAACATATAATATGGAAAATAGATAATTTTATATATTTATATTTATATATATATAATTTATATAAATATATAAATATAAATAAGTTTAAAATCTATTGTATATTTATAATTATAACTATTAATACGATACTAATAAATTTAAATATTAATTATATTTATCATGAATAATACTATATTAGCAATACACTAAATAATAAATAACAATTATATTTGTTATTATAAATATAATATTATTAATTATATATATTTCCTATTGTTTGATTTTGATTTGAAAGCTGGTTTGGTTGGGTTTTTTTTTACTTCTGCCAGATTTCCCAGAACAGGCAAATGCTGGAATTTGTTGCAGAGCAAACCTGGACATTGAACAACGCTGATTTCTCAGGAATTACACAAGCAGGAGTAATTGTTTAATCAAAATGCAGACATCATTCATGGTTAATTTTGGATTTAGGGGAAGGGGCTCAGAATATTTCATATTGATAAAGAAATAACAAATAAACACCTTTGATTAAGAATTAATAAAAATTTGGGGGTTGTCAGGGGAAAGGTTTGAGAAAAATTTTGATTTTTCAGTTTAATTCTGAGCCTCACAGTCCAAAAAAGACAAATATTCTGGAATTCTGGGATAGAAAACATCCCTGAGGAAGGAACATGAGCAGAGTGGGAAGGTCAGAAAATGCAAATGGGGCCAGTGTGACCCACAAGGAGAGAATGCAGAACTCAGTCCTGAAAAATTAACCTGGAATTAATTAGGACATCACACACACACACAAAAGGCTTCGTTAATATTTCAATTAATTGAAAAAAATTCTCACAGCTTCACCCTCCTGTTTTTATTATTAATATTATTTATTTGCTTGGGTTTCACCCCCTGTTTAACTATTAAAAAGCAGATAAATCCACACTGATAGGACAATTCCTTGGGAGCTGAGCATTTCCTAAGGGATGATTTTTGAGTCAGGATTTTCATTAAAAAGGAATTATTTTCTGACTGGGGATCATTACCCCATCGTGAGCAATTTGCAGGCCCCACTAATTGCAGATTTCTTAAGTGGCAGCTTTAAATTTCGAAAGACATAAACAAAGCCCTGGGTTTTAATTAGGGATTGGGCCTTGAAGGCCTCGAGCAGCTTCTGGATTTTTTTTTTTTTTTTGCTTGGTGCGGAGGGGAAAACTGAAAGAAATCAAAGTTTGCTGTTCATTCCGAGGGAGAAATTAGGAAAAAAAATTGTTTTGTGTGAGGGTGAGGAGTTTTTCCAGGGAATTGTGGATTCTTCATCCCTGGAAGTGTCCAAGGCCTGGCTGGATGGGGCCTGGACTCATGGGGGTTGGAATTAAATGATTTTTAAAGCTCCTTCCCACCCAAACCACCCCACATTCCATAAAACAGCACACAGGGAGAACGTGGCTATAAAAAGCACTTTGAAAACAGAATAATTTATTAAAACTCAGAGCTGTGTGTTTACTGGTGGAGATTTCCAGGCCCCAACTGGGAAAAGCCATTTCAGGACACATCCAAAAAGCGCTGCCAGCTCCTCCCTTAATCCCTGCCCGAACTTGGAACTCCCACTCCTTCATTTCCCAGCCGAGCCCTCCTGGCTTTGGGGATTTCTCCTTCACCCCACGGATCTCAGGGGAACCATGGCCGAGGCCTCCGGGAGCCGCCGGAATTCAAATCTGCGGGAAGAAATGGGATAAATGTGGAAGGTGCTTCACCCCCTGGGGTGCTCTGGGTTGCTCGCGGGGTGACCTCTGACAATTCATTTGCCTCCCTGCTAAACCCAGATAATAACTGGAATTAAAATCTGCCAAAGGCGACGGAAAATCCGGCTGCCAGGAAAGGGCGAGGGAGTTTGGTTGTTTTTTTTTAATAGAGGGTTTAAAAATGCAGAGAGAGCAAAAATCCCCCAGAATCCCAAAATGTTGGATGGAAAAAGGGAATGGAAAAAACGTGGAGCACTGAGCAGTGATTTGGGAGGGTTCACAGAATTCCAGGCTCACCCAAACTGGAAAAGAGCTCCAAAATCATCAAATTCAACCTCTGGTGGATAAACCTTTAAGTTTATCTTCATTTGGCAGCACATTGTGTGGATTTTATATAGATATAAGTAATTGTTGTCTTTTAATAGGGTGTTAAGTGGTTAAACAGCAAGAGGCAAATCTTAATATGTGGATTCTGAAAGAAAACAAAATGTAAAAATATAAAAAAACCCTCAAAAATATAGAAATACAGAAATAAAAATATAGAAATATAAATATATGTTTTATATACATATGTATTATACATTATGCATTATGCATTATACATTATACATTATACATTATACATTATACATTATACATTATATATTATATATTATATAAATACATAAAAACATTTATATTCTAAAATATAAAGAAATAGGAATGTAAAAAATAAAAATATAAATATTTAAACATTTTAAAATATAAAAAAATAAATATGAAAATATAAAAATACGCATCAACGTCCCTTTATATCTTCATAAATGACATTTCAGCTGAATTAATCCTGCGGAACAACTTTCATATAACGTTAGGCAGGTTAATTAGGGTTAAATCTTGGGACATTCCCCACCTGCCTTGGACATTTCCAGGGATGGGATATCCACAATTCTCATTCCTCCTTCCCAAGATTCATATCCCAAGCGAGGTGCCAGGAAGTTGAGCTGCCTCCCTTTGTTCCTAATTATTATTTACTCTCCGTTTTCCCTCCCAGCATAAATTATCTGCAGCCTGAGAGGGGTCCTAAGGCAAAAGCGTTTGTGGGCAGCTGGGAATAAAAGGGTTCGGGCTGATCCCAAGCGATTTATGCAGATTTGGGCATCATCAGGGACACAACTCAGAGGCGGAATTGTGATTTTTAAGGATGTCCTCAAATATTTAAGTGAGGCCCATCCCGGTATTCCAATAGGATTTAAATTAAGGGCGCCTTTTATGTAGTAAATAAATAAAACTCTCTGGGGACTGTTATTCCAAAAGGCTCCTGGTGGCTCCCTCAGAAATCTCTTTCTGTGGGAACCCTGATTTGTCTCTTTATTATGATTTTTTTTTCTGTTGTTGATTTCTTCTATAAAATCTTAATAAAAAACATTTTAAGTCCGTGTCTGGCTCACTCAAAAATGTTGATAAACTACCCATCCCCGTTTTCTCCGATGGTTTTATATTAAATTTATATTTTAATGGGTTTATATTAAGCTTACGTCTCTAATTCGTGTTAAATTAAGTTTTCATCAGGACAGAAAAATTTCTTGTCCACTTTTATCCCCCCTTAGTTCCGTCCCAGAAAACCTGGATGGTTCCAATCTTCCATTTTCCCACAATTTTATCCTTTCCAACCCAAAAACTGGGGGGGGGAAGAGAGGGGAAAAAAACCAAACCAAGCCCGTGTGAGGCTCGGTGACTTCACCTTGAGTCAGGAGCCAGAAGTCGTGGGTGGGATTTGGGTGCCTTTAATTGCACTGGGGTCAAACCCTGCAAAGCCCGGGAGCAAATCCAGCTCCGCTCCAACCCCATCCCAGGATTTAAATCCGCGGAGGTGTTCACTGATGCCGAGAAATTAAAGATTTATTGAGAAATCTTGGAATTTATTGATAATTATGGATTTGTGAATTTAATTTTTTTGCTCCTTATCTGTGAATGTCCGGCTGTGTAAGGGTTCAATTGATACCCCTGGGACTATTCCTGATTTTGGAATTAAAAAAATCCCATCCGCACTGGGAAATAATAAAAATAACGCTGCTCCCTGATAGGAAATGATGCCGCTGCATCTCCCTTTCACAAAACCCGAGAGTGAAAACTCAATGCAAATAAAACAACCCTTGATCAGGCCCCGAAATAACTGAAATGTGGTTAATTAGCAGCAGATCGAGCCCTTTTTTTTTTTTTTTTGGCCCTTGAAAAGGCAAAGTGAATCCTGCCCGGAGGGTGTAGCACGCTCTGGGAAGCTCCGGGAGGGAACAAACACAAACAGGCAGCAAAACAGTTTCATTACTCGCAGAAGTTATGCAGGCAGCAAAGTTTGTTTTGCAACTAATTAAGACTTCATGCAAAGAGGGTGTCACATCCTCCAGGCGCTCCGGGGACGTGTATAAAAGCATTTGCTACGTAGAAGCCTCCCTAATCACTTTTCTTTTACTCTCCTCCTTGGGTGATCCGGGTAAGTCAATTTTGAATCAATTATTGAATTTTAAATCAATTATTATTTAGTATTATTATTGCTAGCTGAATATCAAATGACAGGGTGAGCTCGGAGAAAGGACAAGGGGGTGTCTTTTTTTTTATTTATTTATTTCCAGAAGGAGCCTTTTTATTATCCTTTAGTTTGGAATTAATTGAAGTTTTACACTTCAGAGGGGAGAGCTCAGCTCGTGGAAACCTGGGAGGGCACAGAAAATTCCCTCTGAATCCTGAAAAGTCTAAACAATTCCCTGGTGCTCTTTTCATATTCTAAAGACTCGGTGTCATTAAAGAAATGATCATTTAAAATTCAATTTCTGCGATGTTCTCACCTGTCTTTCCAGGAGGCTTCGGTGTCTTTTAAGTTGGAGAACTCACCCTAAATATTTTCCCAATCCTACAGAGAGCAGAACACAGATTTTCTTTACTCAAAATCCGCTTTACTGCTGTCTTGGGTTAAAATATATTTATAATTTTGAGTTACAGATGTAGAAGGAACATCCAAGTGCTCCTTTTCCACCTCCTTTCAGGAGTTTTGGGATGAGCTTTTACAAATGGTGTGGAATCACTCGACGATCCCAACCCTCAGACCCATCTTCTTTTCCCAAACCCAAAATCAGCCGTCCCAGATCCAGCTTTTCAGCTGGAAAAAAACCTCCGTGGTTGCCTTTTCCTCACCTTCAAATCTGAGGAGATTGGACTTGAATCAATTGGGAAAAAATCTCAGAATTCTCTGAGGACTGGGAAGGTTCAAATGGGATGTTCAGGTGGAGATTTGAGAAATCCCCCCTGGATTTTTTCTCCCCCACAGATTCCTGGGTTGAAGTGGGGGCTTATTTAGGAAATCACTTTAATCCCCCACTTTGCCAGCCCTTAATTTCTCCCCCAGCAGCTTCACAGAGATAAAATAAGGAAAATGATCCCTTCTCCATCCATGTTTTCCTTGCCCAATCCGTGTGGGCACAATCCAGGGCAAGCATGGCCTTCAAACTGTAATTAAACAAAATGCCCAGGAAAAAAAAAAATCTGGCCTCGATACCAGGCTGGGTTTAAAGTGCTCTGGGATTTCAAATATCCAGCTGGTCCATAATGAGACCCATAAAAGATGGGTGGGTCTCCAGCCTGGATCTCACTGCTCCACTTGGAACAGGGTGGGAGGAGGCCACGAGCTCCAGCCCCCACATTTGGGATTTAAATGAGGATTAAAACCCGAGCTGAAAATCTGGGGTTGAGTTGGGAGTTGTGGTTTTCAGCAGGGTTTCCATTGGCAGTGGGAGTGGGATGGAGAAAATCCTGGGAAGAGAAGCAATGGGATAGAAGCTTTTTTTTGGGGGTTAAAAATGGTCAATAGGGTAAAAGATTTTTGGGGGTTAAAAATGGTGATGGTGTGAAAAATGTCATTATATTGAAAACCATTGGAAGTTCAGTCAAGAAGGAAAAGAGTTCCTGGTTGGAAAACTAAACTGGACAAATTCAACTCCCACCTGAGCTCTGTCATTCCCAATTTGCCATAAATCCCCATAACCACGTTACCAAAACCTGGCTGTTTAACACAGATATTATGGAATTTTTCTCATTTTTCCCACTTTTCCTGCTCATTTCCAGGCCTGACCTGCTAAATTCAACTCCCACCTGCTAGGAGTTGGGAATTCCCAATTCCAAGCCATCATTCCCAATTCGAAGCCGTCATTCCCAATTTACCATAAATCCCCATAACCGCGTAACCAAAACCTGGCTGTTTAACACAGATATTACAATTTTTTTCTCATTTTTTTCACTTTTCCCATTCATTTCCAGGTCTGCTCTGCCAAATTCAACTCCCACCTGATGGGAGTTGGGAATTCCCAATTCCAGGCCGTCATTCCCAATTTTTGCGTAAATCCTCATAACCGCGTAACCAAAACCTCAAGGTTTAACACAGATATTACAATTTTTTCCTCACTTTTCCCTCTTTTCCAGGCCTGCCCATGTCTCCCTTCCACGAGTGCTGCCTGCCCCCGGGGCTGGTGTGCCCCGAGCCCTTCGCCGTGACCCGCAACGAGACCTGCGTCATCAAATACCCCGACACCGTGGTGGACATCGTGGAGCCCGACATGCCACCCTACTCGGTCATCTACCCTGGGCCCACACTGACCACCTTCCCCCAGCAGACCGTGGTGGGCTCCACGGCCCTGCTGGACATCCGGAACCTCCTGGGCTCCCGGGGATTCCTTGGGTTTGGGGGTAGGTGTGGGCTGGGCTCGGACGGGTTCTCTTTTTGGGGCGCGGGGGGTTCTGGCGCTTTTCCTCCTCACTCATCCCAGCTGTTTTGCAGGCCAACCTAAACCTTGCCTGGATATCTGTGGATAGACTGAAAAAAAAGGCACAACCCGAGCAGTCAGACAGAGCCCGACTAAAGTTTATGGATAAATGGATTGTAGAAGTGCCGAGCTCCCGAGGTTCCCATGGAGTCCGTAAATCCAGGGATTCCTGGCACTAGACCTGCCCGAGGACTAGGATTTCCAAACTACGAGAAAACTTGAAATTTCCCTATTGACCTCATTCCAAATTAGGACGAACCAAAGCCCAGAATTTTCCAAGGAACCAGATTTTAAAAAATATATACCTCCTTTTTTTTTTCTTTTTTTTTCTTTTTTTTTTTTTTTTGGTTTTGCTAAAAATTGTGTGTCAATAAATTCGTTTTTATGCCAACGCGGACGTTTTATTATCAATTTCTCTCAAAATAAAAAAAATTATAAAATCCACCCAAACAATACGACTGAAAATCTTGGGTTCCAAAATGAAATTTTACCCAAATTCCTCTTCATTTGTAGATTTTGCTGAACCAGCATTTAAAAAGAAACCAATAAATCAGCTCGACTTGGCATTTCTGAAAATTAGGAATTTGTAGGAATTCCTTGCTGTGCTTTATTCCTGCTTAGCCCCACCGTGTAACGCTCTCCCAGCTTCCTTTCCTGTCTTTATCTCATTTAATGCAAGCCAAGGAAAAAAAATCCAAAATCAAATTATTTACAGCGATTGTAAGAGCAAACCTCTTTGCAAAATCCTTCTGCTAAAATCTCTGAAAATCATGGGAGTGGGGATTTTTGTTGTGGACCCTCCTGGAATTCTTTGATTTTATCCTTTCTAGCCAGTTTTGCACTTGTAAATTGAGCTTCTCGTTCCCATTAAATGCTGTCATGCAGATGCACTTTTGGGTTTTGCTTTTTTAGGATGGTTTGGGGTGGAAGGGACCCCAAAATTCATCCAGTGCCACCCCCTGCCATGGGCACTGTCCCAGGTGGCTCCAGCCTGGCCTTGGACACTCCCAGGGATGGGGAATCCATGGAATTCCTTGGATCAATTCCTTCCCAAACCTAACCCAAATTCCCCCTGTTTCGGTCTGAACCCACCCAAAATTGACGAGATTTTGCCTTTTCCCAGAGTTCATCCCTGCCTGGATTTTGGGGTGAAATGCTGCTGCCTCCTGCTGCTGGGCCCAGCACAAAAATGCAGATTATTTTGTTGTTTTGTTTAATTAATTGAAGGCCTGGAATGAATTTTCCATCCGACTCACGAGGCTGTTTCTGAAAAATAGGACAAAAATCCTGGGCCAAGCGTGTACAGGCAGGACCTGGGCACTGTCACCTCCCTGGGGCACCAGGCAGGGACAAGTTGGGCAAGGACAAACTGCGACATGTGAAAGAAATAAATATAAATATTATACATTATGGGCAAGCACAATCTGCAACTTTTGACGGAAATAAATATAAATATTTTATGTTATGGGCAAGGACAATCTGCGATGTGTGAAAGAAATAAATATAAATATAAATATAAATATAAATAGAAATAGAAATAGAAATAGAAATAGAAATAGAAATACAAATACAAATACAAATACAAATACAAATACAAATACAAATACAAATACAAATACAAATACAAATACAAATATTATAGTCAAGGACAATCTGCAACTTGTGAAAGAAATAAATATAAATATTATACATTATGGAAAAAGACAATCTGCAACATGTGCAAGAAATAAATATAAACATTCTACATTATGGGCAAGGGCAATCTGCAACAGTTGAAATAAATAAATATATTATATTATGGGCAAGGACAATCTGCAACGTGTGACAGAAATAAATATAAATATAAATATAAATATAAATATAAATATAAATATAAATATAAATATAAATATAAATATAAATATAAATATAAATATAAATATAAGTATAAATATAAATATAAATATAAGTATAAATATAAATATAAATGTAAATGTAAATGTAAATATAAATATGAATACGAATACGAATACGAATATGAATACGAATACGAATATAAATATTATAGGCAAGGGCAATCTGCAACTTGTGAAAGAAATAAATATAAATATTATACATTATGGAAAAAGACAATCTGCAACATGTGCAAGAAATAAATATAAACATTCTACATTATGGGCAAGGGCAATCTGCAACAGTTGAAATAAATAAATATATTATATTATGGGCAAGGACAATCTGCAACGTGTGACAGAAATAAATATAAATATAAATATAAATATAAATATAAATATAAATATAAATATAAATATAAATATAAATATAAATATAAATATAAATATAAATATAAATATAAATATAAATATAAATATAAATATAAATATAAATATAAATATAAATATAAATATAAATATAAATATAAATATAAATATAAATATAAATATAAATACGAATACGAATACGAATACGAATACGAATACGAATATGAATACGAATACGAATACGAATATAAATATTATAGGCAAGGGCAATCTGCAACTTGTGAAAGAAATAAATATAAATATTATACATTATGGGCAAGGACAATCTGCAACATGTGAAAGAAATAAATATAAATATAACTATAAATATAACTATAAATATAACTATAAATATAAATACGAATACGAATACGAATACGAATACGAATACGAATACGAATACGAATACGAATATAAATATTATGGACAAGGACACTCTGCAACGTGTGAAAGAAATAAATATAAATATTATACATTATGGGCAAGGACAACCTGCAACATTTGAAGGAAATAAATATAAATATTTCATATCATGGGCAAGGACAATCTGCAAGGTAGGGACGTGCAGCTTAAAATGCAAATTAAATCAGTATAAGTATTATATGTTATGTATCTATTGGCCAATATTTGGTAAGTAATGAGTGATTAAGCCGAGAATTAACGAGCTCACGTTCCCGCACCGGAATTTCCAGGGAATCACGTTTACACCATCCTCCCTCACCCCTTCCCGCCGGCATTTTCCATCCACACCAATCCACTTAATTTCCTGTAATCCGCAAACAAAATCTGCAAATCTGCTTTTTTTTCCCCACAAATCAGCTTCCCATAATGACAGAGGGTTGGGAACGCTCCACAAACAATAATTATCGCTGTACACAAGCCTTGCCACACCAAGCCTGGGGATTTGGACATCCAGATGTTGGGCAACAGCTGCACTTTAGAAAACACGAGGATGGGGATGGGGAGCAACATTTTTCAGGATCGTTATTTTGATTTTTTTTCTCTCTTTTTCCCTTTTTTTTTTTATTTTTTTCCTTTTTTCTTTTTTTTTCCCTCTTTTTTCTTTTTTTTTTCCTTTTCTTTTTTCTTTTTTTTCCCCTTGTTTTCCTTTTTTCTTTTTTCCCTTTTCCCCCTTTTTTCTTTTTTCCCTTGTTTTTCTTTTTGCTTTGTTTTCCTTTTTTCATTTTTTCTTTTTTCTTTTTTCTTTTTTTTCACTTTTTTCTTTTTTCCTTGTTTTACTTTTTTCTTTTTTCTTTTTTTCCTTTTTCTTTTTTCCTTGTTTTCCTTGTTTTCCTTTTTTCCTTTTTTCATTTTTCTTTTCTTTCCTTTTTTTCCTTTTTTTCCCCTTGTTTTCCTTTTTTCATTTTTTCTTTTTTCTTTTTTCTTTTTTCCTTTTTTCTTTTTTCCCTTCTTTTCCTTTTTTCATTTTTTTCTTTTTTCTTTTTTCTTTTTTTTTTCTTTTTCTTTTTTTGTTTTCCTTTTTTTTTTATTTTTCCCCGCCAGAAGCAGTTTGGATTTTTTCAGCCAAGCATCTCCTGCACGCCCCGGTGCTGGGTGAAGGAATTGCAGAAATTCCCAAGGCGGTTGGAGCCAAACCTCTCCTGCCCTGCGTCCACCCGGATTCTCACCGGGCAGGAATTTGGGATATTTGGGATG
This sequence comes from Acrocephalus arundinaceus, assembly GCA_021534815.1. Lineage (NCBI taxonomy): Eukaryota > Metazoa > Chordata > Aves > Passeriformes > Sylviidae > Acrocephalus > Acrocephalus arundinaceus. Next base: position 793,594 of record JAJEOU010003003.1, read on the forward strand.
TTTTGAGTGCCTCGGACTGAAGGGTTTGGTAATAAATAAAGTTATTTATTTATTACAGTGCTCCAATCAGTCACATCCTGATCCTTCCCTCATTTCCCAAATTTGCCGCTTCTTTCATTCTCTTCACAAGATTTTTTGGCTTTGCCTTCTCCAGGAACTTCCCGGCAGGAACACTTAAAGGTATTTAAAAGAAACAATCCCAAATCCTCATTTTTTACCCCGTTTTTTTCTTTTCCTACACTAAACATCAAAACAAAAAACCAGGATGAATCAAACCATGTCTTATCAGTGGTTCAAATATCAAATATTCAAATATCAGGCGATAACATCACTCAAGTGAGCACAAAACTTCATTAATGACTCTGAGCCGCGGAGCATTTGAATTTCCATGAAATTCCGCCCCCCCGGGGCAGGTTGGTGGCAGCAGAGGCCGCTGCTGGCCGGGATTTGTCACCCTGGAGCCACCCCGGGAGGACCGCGGTGACACCGAGCGGCTGCCGCGCCCCGGGGTTGCTGGAGGTGCCCGGCTCCTCCTCCCGCATCCTTTGTTGACATTCCTGCGGTCTTGCTGCCATCAAAGAATTTGGGGCTTTCCCTGCACCAAACCCTCCCAAAAAAAAAAAAAGAAAAAAAATTTATATATATAATATTTTTATATATAAATATAATTTTTATATATATAATTTATATATAATATTTTTATAATATTTATAATATAAATATAAATATAAATATAAATATAAATATATAGATATAAATATAAATATAAATATATAGATATAGATATAAATAAATAAATAAATAAATAAATATAAAGTGGGATTTCCCTTGAGGGGGAGAGGGATTCGCCAGGTGGGAAAGATTCCAAAGGGAGGTGGAAAACAATGTCAAAAATGAGTGGGAATAATTCCAAAACCAAGTGGGAATAATGCCAAAACCGAGTGGGAATAATTCCAAAGTCGAGTGGGAGTAATCCCAAAACAGAGTGGGAATAATTCCAAAACCGGGTGGGAATAATTCCAAATCTGAGTGGGAATAATTCCAAAGTCGAGTGGGAATAATTCCAAAACCGAGCGGGAATAATTCCAGGAAACTTTGGGAATAATTCCGAAACAGAGTGTGACTAATTCCAAAACCGAGTGGGAATAATTCCAAAACCAAGTGGAAATAATGCCAAAACCGAGTGGGAATAATTCCAAAGTCGAGTGGGAGTAATTCCAAAACAGAGTGGGAATAATTCCAAAACCGGGTGGGAATAATTCCAAAACCGGGTGGGAATAATTCCAAATCTGAGTGGGAATAATTCCAAAGTCGAGTGGGAATAATTCTAAAACTGAGTGGGAATAATTCCGAAGTCGAGTGGAATGCAATTTTGGAATGGTTTGGACTGGACTGGAACTCGGGAGTGTTCTCATTCCATGGGCAGGGACATTCCCACCATCCCAGGTGGATCCAGCCCGGCTTGGGACACCCCCAGGGATGGGAAATCCATGGAATCACCTGAGCCAGGGCACCATGGAATGGAATTTTGGAATGGTTTGGACTGGAATGGAGCTCAGGAATGTTCTCGTGGACATTCCCACCATCCCAGGTGGATCCAGCCCGGTTTAGGAAACCCCCAGGGATGGGAAATCCATGGAATCACCTGGATTCCCTCACAGGGAATAACTCCTGCCCAAAATCCCACCCAAACCTCATCTCTGTCCCCCTGACCCCATTCTCTGCAGGAATAAAAATCCCTCTGGAGCTCCTCCTGGTGCCTTTTCCTGAGTCGGGGGAAAACAAAACAAAAAAACTTTTATGCTGGAAAACAAAGGGGTTGGGGAGGCTGAGAGGAGGAAAAATCGCAGAAAATTTGGGGAAACTGAGGCAGGTTGTGCAATGCCAGCCGGGGCAAGCAGAGGGAGACGCAAATTCACCCAAGGAATTCGGATCTGGCCCTGAGCTCCACCCAAACACCAAAAAAAGAGAGGATTAATTTAAAAAAATAATTTAAAAACCAGGGAATGCAGGCGTGCTCTGAGCAGATTTTATATCATTTATATAATTGGATTTGCTGGCCAAGCAGGCATTTTAATTTTCTTGTAATTATATATTAGTGTATAAATCTATAATATTTATGCACAATATTTGTACTTAACGTGTATCATTTGCATATATTTATACACGCTTATAATTATATTTATATATTAGATTTTTATTTATTTATATAACTTTTATATTTATTACATAATATTAATACTATTTATATACTATTTATATTTATTTATATACTATTTATATGTCTTTATATACTATTTATATTTATTTATATTTTATATCAGATTTACAATTTTATATATAATATTTATATTTATTTTCTATATTTACATATATTTTACACCTCAGCACAGGCCTGGTCAGCACTTGTTGATGGAAATGTTTTTCTTCTGCCTCCTCCCTTCATTCCCTTTCCCTTTTGTGCTCCTCCAGCATTTAATTCAATTGACAATTTAATTGACAATTTAATTCAATTGACAATTTATCCTGCCAATATTTTTTCTGCTATTTTCCAGGATTTAAAATCTGGTTTATTCCCAGCTAGAATAGGAAAAAATGCAGAAATTCTGGGTCCCACTGCTGAATTTTTGGGGTTTGGCTGCTCTGTGAAGTCTAAAAAAACCCAGTAAACCTCAATATCCCACACACATCGTGGTCCTGACAAGGCTGGACCATCCTAAAAAGAAAAATTCCCATTTTTATCAACCAAAAAAATCCCAGAAAAGTCTCGAGGAAGGCGAGGATTCTCCTTGCCTCGCACCCATTGGTTCCGGAGCTGAATTTTGTCCAACCCTGCAGGAAATTTGGGATCGGGGAGGATTTTCTGCAGCAGGATGAGACACCCTGGGCGTGCTCCGAGGCCCGGGCAGGTTTCACCGAGAACAGAAATCCCTTTCCGGGGCCGATTTTTGGGGATTTATCCCCACCCCGGAGCCGATTTTGGGGATTTATCCCCTCCCTGGAGCCGATTTTTGGGGATTTATCCCCACCCTGGAGCCGATTTTGGGGATTTATCCCCACCCCGGAGCCGATTTTGGGGATTTATCCCCACCCCGGAGCCGATTTTTGGGGATTTATCCCCACCCCGGAGCCGATTTTTGGGGATTTATCCCCACCCTGGAGCCGATTTTTGGGGATTTATCCCCACCCCGGAGCCGATTTTTGGGGATTTATCCCCACCCTGGAGCCGATTTTTGGGGATTTATCCCCACCCCGGAGCCGATTTTTGGGGATTTATCCCCTCCCTGGAGCCTCCCTCTCTTGGGATCATCCCCGAGATCAACCCGGGTCACTCCTCACCCTGACCGCGGGGTCACCGCTTGAGATTTTGGGGGGATTTTGGGGATTATCCGACTTTCACTGTGCCAAATCAGAACTCCTGATGGCGGCAGGGAGTGTTAATTAACGCGTTCATTGCGTTAATTACCCTCTGCCACCCGCTGACCGGGCGGAATTGTTGCTGACGCCGCTGATGTCAGCGGGGCTGAAACCCTTTGAAGCCAAGCCTGCAAAGCTCCCACCCCAAAATCCTCCCCTTTAATTATTATTCCTGGATGAATAATTAATTATTCAGCGCTCCTGACTCAGCTCCACCCCGGGGCTCTGCGACCCGGAGGAACCGGTTCGACCACCAAAAAAAAAAAAATCAAATTAACCCTCATTAAATCCCTGCCCTGCGCAGGGATGTAATTTTCGAAAACAATTTAAGGTTTCATGGTTTCATTAAAGCTCAGTGTTGTGGGGTTTGCAGTCTGCGCTGGTTCTTTTATTCCTTTTGTTACTCACGGCACGGTTCGGGTTGGAAAGGGCTTTAAAACTCACCCGGGTCCGCCCCAAACCGCGGTCCCGGCTCCTTCCAGCTTGGCCGCGGATGCTTTTCTTCATTTCGGTGGATTTCTCATTAAAATCGGGGCTGAAACCTGCCTAAATATTCTGATTTTAGAGATTTAGGAGCGCTTTGCTGCTGGTGCTTTCCTTGTCGGGTAAAGGGTGCAAAAATCAAAGCGGGATTTTTTTTTTTCCCAAGGGTTTTGAATTTGTGGGAGAAGGAGGGATTTCGGTCTCTTAGTTCTGAAAAAAAAAATTTAAAAAATTGAGAAAGTTCTGAAAGTTCCAGAAATTTTCCCAGAAATTCCCTGGAAAAAGTTGTGCCAGAGCCTCCCCACCCTCACAGGGAATAATTCCTTCCCAATATTCCTCCTAAACCTCCCCTCCTTCAGCCTAAATCCATTCCTGACCCCAAAATTCCTGAGAACCGACCACAAAACTTGGCTGGAAAAGGAAAAACTGCATTTTGGGGGATTTTGGGAAGAGCTGATCCCATTGCGCTCCCAGGGAATTTTGATTTTTGCCAGCCAGGCAAAATCGGTTCCTGGCTTGGGAAATCCCAAATGCCAGCGGGATCAGCTGAGGAGGGCTGGAATCCTTTTCGGAGGGGGTGAATTTCACACTCGGGATTAATTTCACGCTTTCTCCACGTGCTTTAATTCTTCCTGGAACAGGAATTTTGGGAGGGGCGGGGGAACAAGAAATTCCAAAGGGTGATAAAGGGAGACATGAAAAAATCAGGGAAGAGAAGAAAATCGACGATTTTGGGGCAAAATTTTGAGCTCCTTCTCATCGACAACGTCCATCCAACCTCGTTAGGATTAAATCCTAAAATAAATAAATAAAATTTTTAAAATAAAATGAAATTTTAATAATTTTTAATAATATTTAAATAAATCTTCCCTGCTGACAAAGAGGCCACTTGGGAAGGACTTTCCCCAAATCTCGGTGCTCTGCACCACTTTTTTTCCCCTTTTCACTCCCTCTTCCCTCCGGAGGGAACCTTTGGGGTGGAAATTCCCTCATTGAAACGAGCCAAAATCATCCCGGGTTTTATTCTGATTTTATGAGTCGCCTCCAGAGATCCCGCAGGGCTTTGGAGCTTATCTGGAATATTCCTGAGACATCAGGAAAAAAAAAAAAAAAAAAAAGATTTCAAAGAGGATCTCAAAACCTCGGCGAGTTTTGTCATCCAGGGAAAAAGATTCCCTGGTAATCACGGTAATGACATCCTAGAGGATCCGCGCTGCTGTGACCTCACAAAGAATAAATTATGGAAAGTGTTTTCATCAAACCCCTCATTTTAAACTCCACAATCGGCATAATTCATGAACGTTCCTGTTCCAAAGATAACCCCGAGCTTTGCTCTGTAGATCCTTGCCCTGATTGAGGAGCGCATCTGCAAATCCCATCATTATGGGAAAAAAAAATCCCTGATTTTAAACGTTTTAAGCGTTTAAACGGGGCACGGACACAATTCCCGAGCGTCGGGTTTTACTTCCATAATTAAAATCATCTTCCAGAAATAAAATCATCTTCCAGAAGTAAAATCATCCAAAAATAAAAACATCACTGAGCACTCCAATTTTTAACCACGATAAGCTAAAAAAAACGAAACTCATTAACCCTCCGCGCATTTTTCCATCATTAAAATCATCTTCCAGAAGTAAAATCATCCAAAAATAAAAACATCACTGAGCACTCCAATTTTTAACCACGATAAGCTAAAAAAAACCAAACTCATTAACCCTCCGCGCATTTTTCCATAATAAAAATCATCTTCCAGCAGTAAAATCATCCAAAAATAAAAACATCACTGAGCACTCCAATTTTTAACCACGATAAGCTAAAAAAAACCAAACTCATTAACCCTCCGCGCATTTTTCCATAATAAAAATCATCTTCCAGAAGTAAAATCATCCAAAAATAAAAACATCATCACTGTGCACTCCAATTTTTAGTCACGATAAGCTAAAAAAAACCAAACTCATTAACCCTCCGCGCATTTTTCCATAATAAAAATCATCTTCCAGAAGTAAAATCATCATCCAGCAGTAAAATCATCCAAAGATAAAAACATCACCACTGCGCACTCCAATTTCTAGCCACGATAAGCTAAAAAAAAACCAAACTCATTAATCTTTCGTGCATTTTTCACCCCTTAATGAAACCAGGAGAAAAGCAGGAAACTCCGAGATGAAAAACCTGGCTGGTTCCCATCTCTATTTTATTTTTTTTGGGTTATTGCCCAACGCGGCTTTAGATAATCATCAACAGCCAGCAAAACAATTCCCGCGGCTCCAGGAGCGATGCCGGAGCCGGGCTGTGCTGCGGGTAATTAAAGATTTGCACAAAGAAATGTCTCAGCCGCCCCCGGGCAGCCAGGGGAGGATATAAAAACTCTCTCCACGCCGGGGTTTTCTCATTGCCTCTCCCGACTCCTCCTCTCCGCCTCTCTGAGTAAGTTTTTGGCTCTAAAAACTTCGAGTTTTCGCGTGGATTTCTCCTAAAAAATCGGGGTTGAACCCCTCCTAAATATTTTGGATTTAGGGATTTAGGAGAGCTTTGCTGCTGGTGATTTCCGTGCCGGGTAAAGGGTGCAAAAATCAAAGAGGGGATTCTCCAGGGGTTTGGAATTTATGGGAGAAGGGAGGATTTCAATCTCTTAATCCTAAAAAAAAATATTTGGGGAAGTTTGGGGAATGGATTGAACTTCGTGTTTGATTTTGTGGCGCGACCTGGGAGGAGGGGAGGGAGAATTCATGGAAAATTGTGGAAAATCCTGCTTGGAACTGAGTTGGGCTCTGCCGCTGTTTGGATCAGCCCGTCCTTAATTTAATTTGAGCCACATCGAGCGATGATTATGGATTATTAATGTAACTGTGCCAATAACTTTCATTTCTAACTCTGAAAACTGATTTGAAATTCCAAAGCGCTTAAATTCAGGATTGCTGTAGGTCAGTGCTGCGTTCTAACTTGAGGGAATTTGGAGGAAAATGCCCTGCATAGGTTTCGGGTTTTTTCTTTTTTTTCTTTTTTTTTTTTTTTTTTTTTTTTTAATTATCAGAAGGATAAATTTAATTAACAACCTTAAAAAAAAAAAATTCTGACGCTGCACCCGGCTTTTATGTGAGGATTTAAACTGAATAAATAAACATCGTCGAATAAATTTCCCCAAGGTGAAAATGTAATTTTCTTATTTGGGTTGACTGTATCACTACAGAAATATTTCAATATATAATATAATATAATATAATATAATATAATATAATATAATATAATATAATATAATATAATATAATATAATATAATATAATATAATATTTTAATATATTTAATATATATTATATATATTTTAATATATATTTTTATATTTATATTTTTATCTATTTTTATATAATACATTATATATATCTATTATATAAATATTTTAATTATATGTTTCTCTTATTAAACGAGTACTTAGCACTCCCATTTATTCTCAGCCTTTTTTTCCAGTGTTTTAGACGAAAATTTCCCTGCCTGTAAACAACAGGAATCTGCAAGGAAAATAATACAAAAATTAAGCAGCGTGCTAAGCTGATTATTCCACGCTGAAATAGGTGGAAAAACCAGATTTTTGGGTTTTTTTTCCTGGTGTGGGAGGAGCAGAGGCGCTGTGGGAACGAGTTCCAGCTCGCCCTCGGGAATTCCTCCAAAGGGCCGGGAGGGTTTGGGGCAGGGCCGGGCTTGGGAGGTGGCAGGGAAGGAAAAAGGAGGAGGAGAAAAAAAAAAAAAAGGGGGAAAGTTTAAGGCAGGAATTCAGAACAAATCCGTGCGGGGAAGTGAAAAGTGAGCGATAAAACCGCGTCCAAATTATCGCTGAGGATCCCTTAAATTCAAATAATGGAGAGATCAATCCTTGTCTTTATCTAAATTATCCCCAACAAGATTTTAAAAGGAAATGTCAACAACCAAGAGAGCGATTTTTGTTTTTTCTTAATTACCTCTAATGAGTTCTTGAAAACAAATGGCAACAAAGGAGTGATCAACTCTTGTTTTTCTTTAAATCAATTATCTCTGATCACCATTTAGTGCCAAAAGTGAATAACCGAGTGCTCAGCTCGTGTCTTTCTTTATATCAATTATTTAAATTATTTTTATTATTTATAGTAGTAGTAGTAATCATCATCATCATAATTTATCTTATTGTTTATTTTTTATATTATATTATATTATATTATATTATATTATATTATATTATATTATATTATATTATATTATATTATATTATATTATATTATATTATATTATATTATATTATATTATATTATATTATATTATATTATATATTATATTATATTATATATTATATTATATTATATTATATTATATTATATTATATTATATTATATTATATTATATTATATTATATTATATTATATTATATTATATTATATTATATTATATTATTATTATTTATCAAATTTTTATATCAATTATCTCTGACCGCCTCTTAGAGCCAAATGTCAATAACCGAGCGCTGGGAGGAGTTGCTGGTTTCGGTTTTGGAGCTTTGGTTTTGTGTTTGGTTTGGGGTTTTTTGTGTGTGTGTGTGGTTTTTGTATGTATGGGGAAGTTTTTGTTTGGGTTTTTTGTTGTTGTTGTTTTGGTTGCAGTTTTTGGTGGGTTTTTGTTATTGTTTGGTGGGTTTTGTTCGATTTTTGTTTTGTTTGGGTTTTTTGTTGGGTTGTTATTTTTTGCTTGGTTTGGGGTTTTTTGTTTGTTGTGGGGTTTTTTTGTTTGTTTTTTGTTTTGTTTTGTTTGGGGGTTTGTTGGTTTTTTGTTGTTTGGTGTTTTTTGTTCGGGGTGGGGTTTTTTTGTTTTGTTTGGGGTTTTTTGTTTAGTTGGTTTTGGTTTGTTTGGGTTTTTTTTTTGTTTGGGACGGGTTTTTTTGTTTTGCTTTATTATTATTATTTTTATATATATTATAATATATATAATATATAAAATATATAATATTTAATGTTTAATATTTATAATAATATAAAGATAAGATAATAAATAAGATAATTTATATTATTATATATTTATATTATTATATATTTATATTATTATATATTTATATTTATATTATTATTAATTATTATTTATTTAATTATTTATTTAACTCCTCAAATACCTTGCAGCCTCTCTCTCCCCTCCAACCATGACCTCCACCCAGCTGACCTGCGCCACCCCCTGCGAACCCAAATGTCCCCAACCTCTGGCCAGCAGCACCAACGAGCCCTGCGTGGTCACCTGCGGCGACTCTCGGGTCATCATTTATCCCCCGCCCGTGGTGGTCACCTTCCCGGGGCCCATCCTCACCACGTACCCTCAACAAACCGTCGTGGGAGCCTCAGAACCCTCGGAGGTGACCCTGACCGAACCCCCGGCCCCAGCAGCTCTGCCCGCCGATGTCACCGCCAGGCTGGAAGGCGACAAAGTGGCAGCGCCCGTGTTGGCCCGTCCCGAACCGCGCTGCGCCCCCAAATATTCCTACACCTACTCCTCCCAATGGACTCATCCCTGCAATTCCTACCGCTCCGGGAAGCGCTGGACGTACTGAGCCCGTGGGGACGCGGGTGGGGTGGGGTGGGGGACAAAAACAGCGAGGGTGAAAATTCCAGGGGAAAAAAATTCCAGGTTGGCAGCAGCCCCAGGGTTGCTGCGGGTCCTCCTGAGAGCTGCGGGAGCTCAGTGCCCGAGAAAGGCTCATTTTTTTGTAATTTTTCCCAATTTCCCTTAATTTTAGAGCTGTTTTGAGAGTTGTGCGAGCTCAGCCTCGGGTGAGGCTCATTTTTGCAATTCCTCTTTTTTTTCCCCTTAATTTTAGACCTGTTCTGAGAACTGCGGGAGCTCAGTGCCCGAGAAAGGCTGGTTTTTGCAATTTTTCCTAATTTCCCTTAATTTTAGAGATGTTTTGAGAGTTGCTGGAGCTCAGCATCCGAGAAAGGCTCATATTTGTAATTCCTCCTAATTTCCCTTAATTTAGAGCTGTTCTGAGAGTTGCTGGAGCTCAGCCCCTGGGGGAGGCTGGTTTTTGCAATTTTTCCTAATTTCCCTTAATTTAGAGCTGTTTTGAGAGTTGTGCGAGCTCAGCCTCGGGTGAGGCTCATTTTTGCAATTCCTCTTTTTTCCCCCTTAATTTAGAGCTGTTCTGAGAGTTGTGGGAGCTCAGCACCCGAGAAAGGCTCGTTTTTGTAATTTTTCCTAATTTCCTTTAATTTTAGAGATGTTTTGAGAGTTGTGGGAGCTCAGCCTCGGATGAGGCTCATTTTTGCAATTTCTCCTTTCCCCCCCCCTTAATTTTAGAGCTGTTCTGAGAGTTGCTGGAGCTCAGCATCCGAGAAAAGCTCATATTTGTAATTCCTCCTAATTTCCCTTAATTTAGAGCTGTTTTGAGAGTTGCGGGAGCTCAGCCCCGGGGGGAGGCTCGTTTTTGCATTTTTTCCCAATTTCCCTTAATTTAGAGCTGTTCTGAGAGTTGTGGGAGCTCAGCACCCGAGAAAGGCTCATATTTGTAATTCCTCCTAATTTCCCTTCATTTAGAGCTGTTCCCCTGAGAACCCAGCCCTGGGGGAGACTCATTTTTTTGCAATTCCTTATTTTCCCTTAATTTAGAGCTGTTCTCAGCCCCCGGAACAGGCTCGCGTTTGAAATTCCTTATTTTTTCCCCTTAATTTTGAGCTGTTCTCAGCCCCCGGGACAAATTCGTTTTTGCAATTCCTCATTGCAATTCCAATTCAGAGCTGTTCTCCCGCAGTTTTTCCAGCCCAATCATCCGCTGTGCTTTGGTTTATCCCAATTTTTTTTTTTTTTTTTTTTACTGCCACTGAGCTTAAGATATGACTTAAAACGCTCGGAATTGCAGCGCTGCCGAAAAGGGAAATTTAAATTTTTCCGTTCTCATCCAAGCATCGCTTGGATGCTGGAGATTTGTCAGAGCCGCTCTGAGCCCCTGGGACAAATGATCTTTGTGTCCTGTACAGTTTTGTTCCACGATCGTAGGAAAGATTCTCTTTTCGAATAAATTTTCTGTACCGAAAGACGTTTTTTGTTTTCCTTAATCGTGTTAAAAAGAAAAAGAAAAAAAAAGAAAAGAAAAAAAAAAGAGAGAGAGAGAAAAAAGAAAAAAAAGAGAGGAAAAAAAGAAAAAAAGGAAAAAAGAAAAAAAGAAGAAGAAAGAGGAAAAGAAGGGGGGGGAAGAAAAAAGGAAACAAGGGAACAGAAAAAAAAAAGAAAAAAAAAAGAGTAAAAAGAGAAAAAATTTTAAAAGGAAAAAATAAAGGAGAAAAAAAAAGGGAGGTTTGGGTGGGATATCAGAGAAATTCTTCCCTCAGAGAGTCCTGGGCACTGCCCAGGCTACCCAGGGAAGCCCCGAGGCTGCCAGACCTTCGGGAGAATTTGGAAAACACCCTCAGGGACATTTTGGGATTTTTCAACAGCTCTCCCCTTCTCCCCAAAACATTTTAAGTTTTAAATTAATAAATAAATAATAAAGAAATTATTCATTTAAATAATAATTATATTAAATAATAATAAAAATAATTAATATAATTAATAAAATAATAATTTATTATTATTATAAATAAATAATTCTTAAATAATTTAAAGAATAAACAATATTTTTTCCCATAACAAATCTCTCTGCAGGTGTTATTTACCGTGTCTGTAGTTTAAAAATAAATTTAAGATGTGTCAAACGCTCTGCAGGAATAAAAAAAAACAACACCAAAATTTAAAAAAATTTTTTCTTAAAAAAAAAACCACCAAAATTTTAAAAATTCTTGAAAAATCTATTTAAAAATCTATTAAAAAAATCTAAGTAAACTGTAAAAAAAGCCTTAATTTGTCTTCTGATAACCGAGTGGAGTAAATTTGTGTCCTGCTATGACAGGGTGACCTCAGGGTGGCCTTGCAGGATCTGGAGGGGCTGCGAGGAGCGCGGGGAGAGAAAATTCCCGAGGGATGGAGGGACAGGAAAAGGGGAACTGAAAAGTGGGTGGAAATAAAACTCCACAATTAATAATAGTTGTTAGAAAAATCTGTATTTAATCGGCCGAGATGCCTGGGGAATAATTTCGCCAAAGACCCGGGGTCTTACATATGCATAGTCAACCTCATGAATATTCATTATCTGGTCCCACCCATCCTCTCCTTATATGGTAATTAACTCCACGCCCATCTGGGCATGCTCAGTTTGTTGTGGTGGTCGTCTGGGGGTCCAGGGGGATGAAGGAACGGAGTCTTCTTCAGTGAACTCTTCACTTTTATCTCTCCTGCGCGGCTTTTGGCTCTTTTTAGCGTTGTTTCAAGGAAATATTCAGTTTATGCTGGCTAAAAGTCTGTGTCCTCTCTCTTTATCTGCATTCTCGGCTTTGTTGTCTTGATTTTTGCAATTTTCACTATCACTGAGAAGTCTTAGATGCTTGTAAGATGCAAAAAGTTACCAGACACAGCGTTCGGTATATACTAAATGCTTTCTAAAATGGATTTAATATATATTCTAAAGCGCTATTTGAAATAGATCCTGACATCTAGAAGCTTATTATAAAAGATCATCTAAAAATTCTCACACCTCTGTGTCAGGAACCAGGTTGGATGGGATGGGACAAAGGGAGATGAGAGATCTCTGGAGTCCAGCCTGGTTTTGGAGCACCCAGTTTATTGCACAGGGTGTGGGTGAAGGGGCCCTGCAGGCCAGAGAGAGTGAGGAGGAAGAGGAGAAAGGAGAGAGCGAAGAAGAAGAAGAAGAAGAAGAAGAAGAAGAAGAGGAGGAAGGAGAGAGAGAAGCAGAGGAGAGAGAGAAAAAAAAGAGAGCGAAGTTCCCATTACAATACATTAAATCTTCTATACCGAATATTCTAATTTACAATAATCAATCTAGCACAAGATACAAATCCTAATTTACACACAGTCTATAAGAATCACTACATTACCATATTGTGTTATATTTTTATTTATATTATATTTATATTATATAATTATTATAAATTAATATTAATATTTTAATATTATATATATTTATATGTTTAAATATATTTATATCATATATTTATATTATATTTATATTATATAATTATTATAAATTTATATATTAATATTTTATATGTTTATATGTTTAAATATATTTCTATTATATATTTATATTTAGAATATATATTTTTATATATTATATTTATATTATATACTATTATAAATTTATATATTAATATTTATATATATATTCATATGTTTAAATAGATTTGTATTATATATTTATATTATATTTAGATTATATATTTTTATATTTATATTATATATTTTTATATTTATATTATATATTTTTATATTTATATTATATATCTGGCCCTTGGACTCTTGGGAAGGAGAAGGGCATTGTTTAATCAATTAATTTAATTGCTTAACCTTCTGTTATTTTCCAGTTGTTCAGTAACTAAAGCTCGGCATCTTAGACATCAAAACTTGCCTTCAACTCTATATTCACTTATTCTCTAAATATAAGCAGTCATATTTATAAGGCCTTCCTGTTTCATCTTCCCCAAAAGGGGGAATGGGTTCAGACTGACGGAAAGGAGGTTTAGGTGGGATTTTGGGAAAGATTTGTGAGGATGAAGAGGGCCTGGAATGGATTTCCCAGAGGAGCTGGGGCTGCCCCATCTCTGGAAATGTCCAAGGCCAGGTTAGACAGGCTTGGAGCAGCCTGGGACAGTGGAAGTTGTCCCTGTCCATGGCAGGAGGTAGAACGGGACGAATTTTAAGGTCCCTTCCCACCCAAATCATCCAATGATTCACGATGGGACATTTCACACTATTTCTCTGTTAGAGACTCATTTACAGCCAGGATGAAGAAATCCATAAAAACAGAAATGGTTCGTGCAATGCAGATCCAACCTGGATCATTCTGGGATGATGTGAACACACCCCAGCCCAACGCAAGAAATCAGAGGAGCAAACCCATAAAAACCAACCCAAAACTCCGAGGAATAAATTAATTCATTGGGTTTTTGGAATTGGAATTTTGCCTTCAAGCCCGTCCCATGGAATAGGGATAATGATGATGATAATTAGGATAATGATTTATCCTTTGGAAATGAATCATTGTGCTGCAGCACAAAGGTGTCTGAGCTGCTGAACCTTCATGGGCCAGAGAATGAGAAATTTTGGGTCCTGAGCTTCATCTGGGGAAGAATTTCTCCCCTGGAAGGGTGGTCAGGACTGGAAGGAGCTGCCCAGGGAGGTTTGGAGTCCCCACCCCTGAAATTGTCCAAGGAACAACCGGAGGTGGCACTCAGAGCTCCGGGCAGGGTGACACGGTGGGGAGTGGTTAAAAATTGGATGAGGATCTTGGAGGTTTTTTCCAACCTGGATCATTCTGGGATGATGTGAACACTCCACAGCCCAACGCGGGAAATCAAAGGAGCAAACCCATAAAAACCAACCAAAACTCCGAGGGATTGTTCGTGCAATGCAGATCTTTTATTGCAGATGGAAAAAGCCACAGGCAGCGTCAGCGAGAGACAAACCAGCGCAGCAACAGCGCGCTGCAAACCCCGAAATGCGAAGGCAGCAGCGAGGCCCAGCCCGGCGCTCCAGCGCTGACATTCCCCCTGCCCAGGCGGGGCTCGGGGGGCTCGGGGCCGGGCAGGGCAGAGCCTCAGGCGAGGCTGGGCGGGCAGAGAGGGGGCAGGTGCGGAGGCAGCAGCGCTGGCAGCCCCAAAGGCGCCGGCCGAGGCTCTGCAGGGTCACCCCGGCAGGTGACAGCGACGCTGCGGCTGCCGGGGCTGCGGGGCCAGCGCTGGGCAGGGGCTGCGGCTCCATCCCGCACAGCCGGGGCTGGGGCTGCAGCCCCCAACTCCGGGGGGGTTTGGGGCTTTAGCAGGGCCCACAGGGACGGGGAGAGCAGAAACCGCGGCCGCAGCTGCCCCCGAAACCTCCAGAGCCCCCATAACCCCCGGAGCCACCACGGCCTCCAAAGGAGCCCCCGGAGCCGCCGGAGACGTAGGGAGCTCCTGCCGAGCCCACGGAGCTCTGCTGCGAGAAGGAGCTGAGGATGGGCCCGGGGAAGGTGACCACCGTGGCCGGCGGCTGGATGACCACCGTGGAGTCGGGGCACTGGCGCACGCAGGCCTCGTTGCAGGTGTCAGCCAGAGGGGCCGGGGTGGCCACGCAGCTGGGGACGCACAGGCTGGAGCAGGACATCCTTGGACAGGCAGGGAAAGCTGCAAGACAAGGCACAGCCGCGGCTCAGGCCCAGGGCTCATCCCAAACCCCTCCTGCCTCTGTCCCAGTCGGGCCCCGTGTGCCAGGACGCGCTCTGGAGCATCCCAGGCGTTCCCAGCAAATCCCTGGCGCGGCTGAAATGGTTCCTTGCATCCCTCGCTGCCCTCGCCAGCCCCGGCTCTGGCCTGCCCGTGGCAAGGAGGAAAAACTCCCGCACGCCAATCCCCGGGCTCGCAGAGGACTCGAGTGCGGGGCTCCAACCCCAAGCACCCCAAGTGCGCCCCGGGAGAGCTGCTGGGGCACGGGGACAAAAAAATCCCTCGGGAACTCCAGAGATTCCCTGGGAAAGGCGCAGAGGGGGAAGGCAGCACGGAGGGAAGGCTCGGACTCACCACAGCGATCGATGAGCAGAGTCAAGCGGAGGGAGCTGGATGCAGCCCTGGCGAGCCCCGGAACCTTTTATACATCCCGGAGGGCCCGGGGCACCGTGCAGGGGGTGGCGGCAACCCCGCAGTGATGAGCGATCCCAGCTGACAAATTCAATGACACACCTAATGATGGGGGACAGCTCTTGGTCATTCTTTTCTTGGCGATTTTGGTGTGGAAAAGGCGCCCGGCACCCATGGGAGGCGAGGGGAGGGTCGGCCGTGTGGGTCATCATTACATGACAGCCACGGCGCTGCTGCAGCTCCGCTGCCATCCCCAATAAACCCAGATTTGTCCCTAAACCCTCCCTTTGCTCACGGAGAATCCTGAGCAGCCTTTGGGATCGGGATGTGCCCAGCGCTGCCACCCTGAGGCAGCAGGGCACGACTGGAGCTGTCCTGGGGACACGGCCAGACCCAGCCCGGCTTTGGGGGTCTCGGCCTGAGCCCCCCGGGCCGGCGCTCAGGGCCAGCCGGGCAATCCAGACCCTCCGGGAGAGCTGGGGCAGGACCTGGCTCACACCCCCGGGGCTGCAGGAGGAGCCGCAGGGACCCGGCCCCGCTGCTGCTGCCCCTCTGCCCATGCCGTGCTGTCCCCTCTGTCACAGCCGGCCAGGCCTCTGTCCCACCGCTCTCCCCCTGCCCTGCGGGTTTGGGGATCACCCTGGACTTAGATCCGCCCCCTCTGCTCTTTGCGTGGCCATCGAGGGAAACGGGGACAGGGAAATCCCGATGTCCTCCAGCGTTGCACTGTACACACTGTTGGTGTTTTTACAAAAGGAAAAGGGTCTCGGTTTCACCCCAAGACCTTTTCAGGGAAAAGCACCCGAAGTTTTTTCCTCTCCTGGCAGTCACTGTCTCGGTGCCAAGACAAAACCACTGACGGGTCTCTTTGGCTGTTCCTCAGCACTGCAGCTGTTCTCTGTGGGGCTGAGTGCCAAAAAAATCCCACCCAAATCGTTCAATACCTAAGGCAGAGTAGGAATCGTCTGGGTGCATTTCCAGGGTGTTGTGGGACCTGTCCCTACACCGGGACCAGCTTTGTCCTTTTGTTTCGTATTATTTTCTTCTTTTATTAAAACCTTTTTTGCCTTTTCAAGGCACACTCAACCATGCTGTCCCGCTGGGTATTGATGCCAGTTTTTGACACCCCCAGAAATATTGAAACCTCACAGAGCTGATAACTCCTGGTTCTTCAAGAAATTCAAAACTCCAGAACCTGAGAGAGGGGGGAAATTCACAGACTCATCAGGGCGCCCCAAAACCTTGGCACGAACACCTTGTGCTGCCGCTGGGACTCGGTGGGGTTGGGGAGACACCCCGAGAGCGGCTTCTCCTTGTGCCCAAGCCGCTGCCTGTGTTTACCAGCCCGTAAAAGGGCGGTAATGACAGGGGTGATGGCTGGGCCAGCGTCTCCCGGAGCTGCTGCAAGATGCCTGGAATTGTTCTGGGTAAGCAGAGTGAGGGATTAGGGCCAGATCGGGTTTTATTGGGGCTGGGAGTGCAGCTCGGGCAGTGCCGTGGCTGTCATGTAATGATGGGCTCCGGCCGGCCCTGCCAGCGCCTCGCTCTTGTCCACTCATCTCCACAGCCATGGCCACAATGGGGGGATGACAGAATTCTCCTGCGGCCCTTCGCTTTATGGAGCTCGTCAGCGCGGGCAGTTCCTGATGACTGAGGGGGTCTGTCCGCATCCCCCGGACAGCGCCCCGGGCGCTCCGGGCTGCATAAAAGGGCCCAGCTCCCTGCACAGCTCCATCCACACTCCTGCACTCCACTCCTCTCCTCACCTGGGTAAGCGCAGCTCTCCCCAAGAGGCCTCTCGGGCATCTCTCTCTGCCTCTGCTCCCACCGCTCCTTCCTCACCCCTTCGGCCTCTTCTTCCCCGCGCTCTCTTCCAGGAGCCTTGACCTGTCTGAAGGATGTCCTGCTGTGTCCCTTCCCGCTCCAACGTGTGCGCCCCCAGCTGCGTGGCCACCCCGGCCCCTCTGGCTGACACCTGCAACGAGCCCTGCATCCGCCAGTGCCCCGACTCCACGGTGCTCATCCAGCCGCCGGCCTCGGTGGTCACCTTCCCCGGGCCCATCCTCAGCTCCTTCTCGCAGCAGAGCTCCGTGGGCTCGGCAGGAGCTCCCTACGTCTCCGGCGGCTCCGGTGGCTCCTTTGGAGGCCGTGGCGGCTCCGGGGGTTATGGAGGTTTCGGAGGTTTCGGGGGCAGCTGCGGCGGCTCCCGAAGCTGCGGGCCCTGCTAAGGCCCGGCCCGAGCGCAGCCCCGCTCTGCCGCCTCCCCGCCGCGCTCCCAGCCCGCCCGGAGCCGCTGCCCGCTCCCGGCTGCTCTGCCCGGGCTCGGCTCCCGCTGCCCTCGCACTCCAATAAAAGCTGCCTCGCATTGCAATGTTCCCCCGGCTCTCGTTTGCTCTGTGCTCCGCACCCGCTGCCCCGAGCCCAGCGCGGCTTCCCAGCACGGTTCCGGGCCGGCCCCGCTCGCACCGGGCGGAGGAGAAGCGCTGGCAGCTGCCGGGACTCCTCCTGCCCGTGCTGGCCCAGCCCAGCCCGGCCGCAGATCCCTTCAGAGCCGGGCCCTGCTCCGCTGCTCGGCCCCGGCTCTCCCTCGCTCCGTGCCCGGCTCCTGCCCGCTCGGGGCTCCGATTCTGCAGCCCCGGCAGAACCCCGGGCCCGCTGCCGCTGCCTTCCCACCCTGGGCATTCCCCAGGGGCTGCCGTGGGGATTGGGGAGCCCCTGAACCCCCCAGGACACCCAGCCCAGCTCCCTTCCCTCCCTGGGCATTCCCCAGGAGCTGCCGTGGGGATTGGGGAGCTCCTGGAGCCCCCCGAGAGATTCTGCCTCGCTCCCGGCTTTGGGGGGGCCCTGGGGCCTCAGTGGGGAGGGAAAACTGCCCCAGCACCGCTCCCGCTGCTCCGCCTCCATCCATCCATCCATCCATCCATCCATCCATCCATCCATCCATCCATCCATCCATTCATCTCCGCAAACATTCCTGCTCCCCGCCACCACCTCCCGCTTTTCCTGAGTGTTCCGCGGCTCCTCGGAGCTCTGCCGGCCCCCCCCGGTCCCCGCTGCTGGTGCGGGAGCCCTTCCTGGGGTCCCCGGTGTCACCCAGCCCTGGCCTGGGACACGGCTGTGCCCAGGCACAGCAGGACAAACTCCCCGCAGCCCCGCACCATGCTGGCCATTTGCTGCACCTGCGCACACTGAATTGCATCCCCAATACCAAAATATTATTTAAATCTTTTTTATAATATATATTTTATTATATTTAATATGATATAGCCTCTATACTGGGTGCATTAGCAGCTATGCAATAATATGAATAGAGTATGAAATAATATTGTCTAAACTGATCTATATGAACTTAATAAACAAATATGAAATCCCAAACCCAGGTAGGTTTTGGTGTTAGTTTGGATCTGGGGAAGAAATTTCCACACCTATCAACAGACAAAGGAAGGGACCTCAGGGGGGTGGGACCTCCAAGCTCCTGCTCCAAGAGCTTTGTGCCCCATGGGACCCAACCCTGCGGTCACTCCATGATCTGCAGGGGAGACCGGGCAGGGTCTGCTGGGCTCTGTCCCCTCCCGCCCCAGCTGCCACCACCTCAGGCCGGCCAGGCCGGACAGGCTGGGCCGTGCAGCACATCCCGGCATCTCAGGGACCTTCCCGTGGCACCAACCCCGGGCCAGGAGCTGATGTCAGGTTTGGAGCTTCAGCTGAGCTTTTGGAAGAGTTTCTGCCAGATCCTTGTGGCCATTTCCCATCCTCAGCCGGGGCTTTGGGCACGTCCTGCGTTCCCTGCGGCTGGGAGAACGCGGCGAGCCGGGTGGGATGCGCTCCGCAGAGGCAGCGGGGTGTGACAGCCACAGGTGGGACACGCGGAGCCCAGCGTGCCCAGGCTGCCAGGGCACTGCCAGGGGGATCCCAACAGACCCCCAGGGAGATCGGGGGGGCTGTGGGAAGAAGGGAGGAGGAGGAGGAAGGAAAACCAGGAGTCAACATTGCGATGCAAGACAGCTTTTATTGCAGGGGAAGGGCAGAGGGGGCTTGGCAGAGCAGCAGCGCCCAGGCCGAGGGCTGGTCGTGGCCCGGCCCTGCACAGAGCCGGGGCAAGCAGGAGCAGCAGCCCCGGGAGAGTCTCTGGCATCGGGGCACCCCGTGGGGCTGCTCAGGCAGGGCAGGGACAAGGCAGAGGCGCTTCCCAAGCCGGCACCTCAAGGCTCCCAAGGCGCGGAGCCCGGTGGTGCCGGAGGAATTTTCTTGCACGGAGCGTCGGGTCGGGATGTGCCGGGGATTCTCCTGGAGCTCTCCTTGGGCTGAGGCCGCGCTGGGGCTTAGCAGGGCCCGCAGTTGCCGTTCAGGTACCGGTGGCCACTGCTCCAGCCTCCGTAGCCACAGCTGCCGTAGCCCCCATAGCCCCCATAGCCTCCATAACCTCCACAACCCCAACCGCCGTAGCCACCACGGCTTCCATAGCCCCAACCGCCGTAGCCACCATAGCCTCCGTTACCCCAACCTCCGTAACCTCCCCAGCTTCCGGAGCCCCAACCCCCGTAGCCTCCACGGCCTCCAAAGGAGCCCCCGGAGCCGGCCCCGACGTAGGGAGCTCCTGCCGAGCCCACGGCGCTCTGCTGCGGGAAGGAGCTGAGGATGGGCCCGGGGAAGGTGACCACCGAGGCCGGCGGCTGGATGACCACCGTGGAGTCGGGGCACTGGCGGACGCAGGGCTCGTTGCAGGTGTCAGCCAGAGGGGCCGGGGTGGCCACCCCGCAGCTGGGGACACACAGGCTGGAGCAGGACATCCTTCAGACAGGCAGAAAGTTCTGGAAAACACCCCCAGGAAGAAGGCAAAGGTGTGAGGATGGAATTGTAAGGATGGAGAGAGAAAGAGATCCCCAAGAGGCTTTGGAGAGCTGCTCTTACCCGGTTGATGAGAGGAGTCAAGTGGAGAAGTGCGGATGGAGTTCTGCAGGGAGCTGGGCTCTTTTATACACCCCAAAGCACCTGGGGCGACAGGAAAAGGGGGTGGTGACAAAAAAAACACGAAGTAATTAGGAATTCACGCTGACAAGCTTCATCAGAGAGATAATGTCGCAAGATAATCCCATGGCATCCCCTCATCGGGGACACAGGTGTGAAAACGTGTCCTGGATGTGAAGGCAAGTGATGGGAGGGCCATCATTACATGACAGCGACGGCGCTGCCGGAGCTGCACTCCCAGCCCCAATAAAACCCGATCCGGCCCTAATCCCTCACTCTGCTTACCCAGAACAATTCCAGGCATCTTGCAGCAGCTCTGGGAGACGCTGGCCCAGCCATCACCCCTGTCATTACCGCCCTTTTACGGGCTGGTAAACACAGGCAGCGGCTTGGGCACAAGGAGAAGCCGCTCTCGGGGTGTCTCCCCAACCCCACCGAGTCCCAGCGGCAGCACAAGGTGCTCGTGCCAAGGTTTTGGGGCGCCCTGATGAGTCTGTGAATTTCCCCCCTCTCTCAGGTTCTGGAGTTTTGAATTTCTTGAAGAACCAGGAGTTATCAGCTCTGTGAGGTTTCAATATTTCTGGGGGTGTCAAAAAATGGCTTCAATACCCAGCAGGACAGCATGGTTGAGTGTGCCTTGAAAAGGCAAAAAAGGTTTTAATAAAAGAAGAAAATAATACGAAACAAAAGGACAAAGCTGGGCCCGGTGTAGGGACAGGTCCCACAACACCCTGGAAATGCACCCAGACGATTCCTGCTCTGCCTTAGGTATTGAACGATTTGGGTGGGATTTTTTTGGCACTCAGCCCCACAGAGAACAGCCGCAGTGCTGAGGAACAGCCAAAGAGACCCGTCAGTGGTTTTGTCTTGGCACCGAGGCAGTGACTGCCAGGAGAGCAAAGAAACTTTGGGTGCTCTTCCCTGAAAAGGTCTTGGGGTGAAACCGAGACCCTTTTCCTTATGTAAAAAACATCAACCCAGTGCAGTGCAACACTGGAGGGCATCGGGATTTCCCTGTCCCCCTTTCCCTCGATGGCCATGCAAAGAGCAGAGGGGGCAGATCTAAGTCCAGGGTGATCCCCAAACCCGCAGGGCAGGGGGAGAGCGGTGGGACAGAGGCCTGGCCGGCTGTGACAGAGGGGACAGCACGGCACAGGCAGAGGGGCAGCAGGAGTGGGGCCGGGTCCCTGCGGCTCCTCCTGCAGCACTGGGGGTGTGAGCCAGGTCCTGCCCCAGCCCTCCCGGAGGGTCTGGATTGCCCGGCTGGCCCCGAGCGCCAGCCCGGGGGGCTCATCCGGGCCAGGCTGGGTCTGGCCGTGGCTCCAGGACAGCTCCAAGCTCCAGCTCGGCTCTGCTGCCTCTGCTGCACCGCCAGGGCTCAGGGTGGCGGCGCTGGGCACAGCCTGATCCCAAAGGCTGCTCAGGATTCTCCATGAGCCAAGGGAGGGATTAGGGACAAATCTGGGTTTATTGGGGCTGGAAGTGCAAATCCAGCAGCGCCCTGGCTGTCATGTAATGATGGCCCACGGCTGTCCCTCCCATGGGTCCAGGACACGTTTCCACCCCAATATCTCCCTGATGTTGGGGTGTATAATTGTATTGCATCATTATCTCTCTGATGAAGCTTGTCAGCTTGAATTCCTAATTACGTGTGTTGGTGGTTTTTTTGCCACCGCTCCCTTTCCTGACGCCCCAGGCCCTTTGGGAGATGTATAAAAGGTCTCAGGGTTTCACAGAGCTCTATCCACCTTCCACAGCTTGACTCGCCTTATCAACTTGGTAAGTACAAGCCTTCTCTCCTCTTCTCTTCTTCATCCCTGCCTTTCTCAGGGAATTTTTGGGATTTTCTCGAGGAATCTTTGTCCCCGTGCTCCTCTTGCTCTCCTAGCGCAGAGTTAGGATGGTTGGGGTGATGGACTGAGGGTTTTGGAAGCTTGAGGATTGTCTGTCTGCTTTGGATGTCAAAGTTTTCTGAATTACCATGAGCGAGCAAGACTCAGGGATGGTGAGGGCAGCGAGGGATCTGAGCAGGAATGGGGCTGAGTTCAGAGCACCTGGGATGCTCCAGAGCACGTCCTGGGACACAGGGACAAAGCCAGGAAGGGTTTGGGATGAGCCCTGGGCCTGAGCCGCGGCTGTGCCTTGTCTTGTAGCCTTCCCTGCCCATCCAAGGATGTCCTGCTCCAGCCTGTGCGTCCCCAGCTGTGGGGTGGCCACCCCGGCCCCTCTGGCTGACACCTGCAACGAGCCCTGCGTCCGCCAGTGCCCCGACTCCACGGTGGTCATCCAGCCGCCGGCCTCGGTGGTCACCTTCCCCGGGCCCATCCTCAGCTCCTTCCCGCAGCAGAGCGCCGTGGGCTCGGCAGGAGCTCCCTACGTCGGGGCCGGCTCCGGGGGCTCCTTTGGAGGCCGTGGAGGCTACGGGGGTTGGGGCTCCGGAAGCTGGGGAGGTTACGGAGGTTGGGGTTATGGAGGCCGTGGTGGCTACGGCGGCTGGGGCTATGGAAGCCGTGGTGGCTACGGCGGTTGGGGTTGTGGAGGTTATGGAGGCTATGGGGGCTATGGGGGCTACGGCAGCTGTGGCTACGGAGGCTGGAGCAGTGGCCACCGGTACCTGAACGGCAACTGCGGGCCCTGCTAAGCCCCAGCGCGGCCTCAGCCCAAGGAGAGCTCCAGGAGAATCCCCGGCACATCCCGACCCGACGCTCCGTGCAAGAAAACTCCTCCGGCACCGCCGGGCTCCGCGCCTTGGGAGCCTCGAGGTGCCGGCTTGGGAAGCGCCTCTGCCTTGTTCCTGCCCTGCCTGAGCAGCCCCACGAGGTGCCCCGATGCCAGAGACTCTCCCGGGGCTGCTGCTCCTGCTTGCCCCGGCTCTGCACAGGGCCTGGCCACGGCCAGCCCTCGGCCGGGGCGCTGCTGCTCTGCCAAGCCCCCTCTGCCCTTCCCCTGCAATAAAAGCTGTCTTGCATCGCAATGTTGACTCCTGGTTTTCCTTCCTCCTCCTCCTCCCTTCTTCCCACAGCCCCCCCGATCTCCCTGGGGGGCTGTTGGGATCCCCCTGGCAGTGCCCTGGCAGCCTGGGCACGCTGGGCTCCGCGTGTCCCACCTGTGGCTGTCACACCCCGCTGCCTCTGCGGAGCGCATCCCACCCGACTCACCGCGTTCTCCCAGCCGCAGGGAGCGCAGGACGTGACCAAAGCCCCGACTGAGGATGGGAAAGGGCCACAGGGGTCCGGCAGAAACTCTTCCCAATGCTCAGCCGAAGCTGCAAACCTGACATCAGCTCCTGGCCCGGGGTTGGTGCCACGGGAAGGTCCCTGAGATGCCGGGATGAGCTGCACGGCCCAGCCTGTCCGGCCTGGCCGGCCTGAGGTGGTGGCAGCTGGGGCGGGAGGGGACAGAGCCCAGCAGACCCTGCCCGGTCTCCCCTGCAGACCATGGAGTGACCGCAGGGTTGGGTCCCATGGGGCACAAAGCTCTTGGAGCAGGAGCTTGGAGTTCCCACCCCGCTGAGGTCCCTTCCTTTGTCTGTTGATAGGTGTGGAAATTTCTTCCCCAGATCCAAATTAACACCAAAACCTGCCTGGGTTTGGGATTTCATATTTGTTTTTCAAGTTCATATAGATCACTTTTAGTCAATATTATTTCATACTCTATTCTTAATATTGCATTCGTGCTAATGCAGCCAGTATAGAGAATATATTATAATAAATATAATAAAAAATAATATTATGTTTTTGTGGATGTAATTCAGTGCGAGCAGGTTCAGCAAATGGCCAGCACGGTGCGGGGCTGTGGGGAGTTTGTCCTGCTGCTCCTGAGCACAGCCGTGTCCCAGGCCAGGGCTGGGTGACACCGGGGACCCCAGGAAGGGCTCCCGCACCAGCAGCGGGGCCCGGGGGGGGTCCGGCAGCGCTCCAAGGAGCCGCGGAACACTCAGGAAAAGCGGGAGGTGGTGGCGGGGAGCAGGAATGTTTGCGGGGATGGATGGATGGATGGATGGATGGATGGATGGATGGATGGAGGTGGAGCTGCGGGAGTGGTGCTGGGGCTGTTCTCGCTCTCCCCTGCGGCCCCAGGGCCCCCCAGAGCCGGGAGGTGGGCAGGGAACCTCAGGGGGCTCCAGGGGCTCCCCAGTCACCACGGCAGCTCCTGGGGAATGCCCAGGATGGGAAGGCAGCGGCAGCGGGCCCGGGGCTCTGCCGGGGCTGCAGAACCGGAGCCCCGAGGGGGCAGGAGCCGGGCACGGAGCGAGGGAGAGGCCGGGGCCGAGCAGCGGAGCAGGGCCCGGCTCTGGAGGGATGTGCGGCCGGGCTGGGCTGGCCCAGCACGGGCAGGAGGAGTCCCGGCAGCTGCCAGCGCTTCTCCTCCGCCCGGTGCGAGCGGGGCCGGTCCGGAACCGTGCCGGGAAGCCGCGCTGGGCTCGGGGCAGCGGGTGCGGAGCACAGAGCAAACGAGAGCCGGGGGAACATTGCAATGCGAGGCAGCTTTTATTGGAGTGCGAGGACAGCGGGAGCCGAGCCCGGGCAGAGCAGCCGGGAGCGGGCAGCGGCTCCGGGCGGGCTGGGAGCGCGGCGGGGAGGCGGCAGAGCGGGGCCGCGCTCGGGCCGGGCCTTAGCAGGGCCCGCAGCTTCGGGAGCCACCGCAGCTGCCCCCGAAACCTCCGAAGCCTCCATAACCCCCGGAGCCGCCACGGCCTCCAAAGGAGCCCCCGGAGCCGCCGGAGACGTAGGGAGCTCCTGCCGAGCCCACGGAGCTCTGCTGCGAGAAGGAGCTGAGGATGGGCCCGGGGAAGGTGACCACCGAGGCCGGCGGCTGGATGAGCACCGTGGAGTCGGGGCACTGGCGGATGCAGGGCTCGTTGCAGGTGTCAGCCAGAGGGGCCGGGGTGGCCACGCAGCTGGGGGCGCACACGTTGGAGCGGGAAGGGACACAGCAGGACATCCTTCAGACAGGTCAAGGCTCCTGGAAGAGAGCGCGGGGAAGAAGAGGCCGAAGGGGTGAGGAAGGAGCGGTGGGAGCAGAGGCAGAGAGAGACGCCCGAGAGGCCTCTTGGGGAGAGCTGCGCTTACCCAGGTGAGGAGAGGAGTGGAGTGCAGGAGTGTGGATGGAGCTGTGCAGGGAGCTGGGCCCTTTTATGCAGCTCGGAGCGCCCGGGGCGCTGTCCGGGGGATGCGGACAGACCCCCTCAGTCATCAGGAACTGCCCGCGCTGACGAGCTCCATAAAGCGAAGGGCCGCAGGAGAATTCTGTCATCCCCCCATTGTGGCCATGGCTGTGGAGATGAGTGGACAAGAGCGAGGCGCTGGCAGGGCCGGCCGGGGCCCATCATTACATGACAGCCACGGCGCTGCCCGAGCTGCACTCCCAGCCCCAATAAAACCCGATCTGGCCCTAATCCCTCACTCTGCTTACCCAGAACAATTCCAGGCATCTTGCAGCAGCTCCGGGAGACGCTGGCCCAGCCATCACCCCTGTCATTACCGCCCTTTTACGGGCTGGTAAACACAGGCAGCGGCTTGGGCACAAGGAGAAGCCGCTCTCGGGGTGTCTCCCCAACCCCACCGAGTCCCAGCGGCAGCACAAGGTGTTCGTGCCAAGGTTTTGGGGTGCCCTGATGAGTCTCTGAATTTCCCCCCTCTCAGGTTCTGATGTATTGAATTTCTTTTAGAGCCAGGCGTTATCAGCTCTGTGAGGGTTCAATACCTCCGGAGGTGTCCAGCACCTCACAGAAAAATGGGTTCAAAAAACGGGAGAGGTCACGGTTGAGTGTGCCTTGAAAAAGCAAAAAAGTTTTAATAAAAGAAGAAAATAATACTAAATAAAAGTGCAAAGCAGGACGAAAATAGGGGCTGGTTCCACACACTTGCTACAACACCCCGGAAATGAACCCAAGCGATTCGTGCTCTGCCTTAGGTATTGAACGATTTGGGTGGGATTTTTTTTTTGGCAGAAAAGCAGCAGAGGGGCCGGGTCCCTGCGGCTCCTCCTGCAGCCCCGGGGGTGTGAGCCGGGTCCTGCCGCAGCTCTCCCGGAGGGTCTGGATTACCCGGATGGCCCCGAGCGCCGGCCCGGGGGGCTCAGGCCGAGACCCCAGGACAGCCTCAGCCGGGCCCTGCTGCCTCAGGGTGGCGACACTGGGCACATCCCGATCCCAAAGGCTGCTCGGGATTCTCTATGAGCAAAGGGAGGGTTTACGGACAAATCTGGGTTTATTGTGGCTGGCAGCGGAGCTGCAGCAGCGCCGTGGCTGTCATGTAATGATGACCCACACGGCCGGCCCTCCCCTCGCCTCCCATGGGTGCCGGGCGCCTTTTCCTCACCAAAATCGCCAAGAAAAGAATGACCAAGAGCTGTCCCCCATCATTAGCTGTGTCATTGAATTTGTCAGCTGGGATCGCTCATCACTGCGGGGTTGCCCCCACCCCCTGCACGGTGCCCCGGGCCCTCCGGGATGTATAAAAGGTCCCGGGGCTCGCCAGGGCTGCATCCAGCTCCCTCCGCTTGACTCTGCTCATCGATCGCTGTGGTGAGTCCGAGCCTTCCCTCCGTGCTGCCTTCCCCCTCTGCGCCTTTCCCAGGGAATCTCTGGAGTTCCCGAGGGATTTTTTTTTGTCCCCGTGCCCCAGCAGCTCTCCCGGGGCGCACTTGGGGTGCTTGGGGTTGGAGCCCCGCATTCGAGTCCTCTGCGAGCCCGGGGATTGGCGTGCGGGAGTTTTTCTTTCTTGCCACGGGCAGGCCAGAGCCTGGGCTGGCGAGGGCAGCGAGGGATGCAAGGAACCATTTCAGCCGCGCCAGGGATTTGCTGGGAACGCCTGGGATGCTCCAGAGCCCGTCCTGGCACACGGGGCCCGACTGGGACAGAGGCAGGAGGGGTTTGGGATGAGCCCTGGGCCTGAGCCGCGGCTGTGCCTTGTCTTGCAGCTTTCCCTGCCTGTCCAAGGATGTCCTGCTCCAGCCTGTGCGTCCCCAGCTGCGTGGCCACCCCGGCCCCTCTGGCTGACACCTGCAACGAGGCCTGCGTCCGCCAGTGCCCCGACTCCACGGTGGTCATCCAGCCGCCGGCCACGGTGGTCACCTTCCCCGGGCCCATCCTCAGCTCCTTCTCGCAGCAGAGCTCCGTGGGCTCGGCAGGAGCTCCCTACGTCTCCGGCGGCTCCGGGGGCTCCTTTGGAGGCCGTGGCGGCTCCGGGGGTTATGGGGGCTCTGGAGGTTTCGGGGGCAGCTGCGGCCGCGGTTTCTGCTCTCCCCGTTCCTGTGGGCCCTGCTAAAGCCCCAAACCCCCCCGGAGTTGGGGGCTGCAGCCCCAGCCCCGGCTGTGCGGGATGGAGCCGCAGCCCCTGCCCAGCGCTGGCCCCGCAGCCCCGGCAGCCGCAGCGTCGCTGTCACCTGCCGGGGTGACCCTGCAGAGCCTCGGCCGGCGCCTTTGGGGCTGCCAGCGCTGCTGTCTCCGCACCTGCCCCTTCTCTGCCCGCCCAGCCTCGCCTGAGGCTCTGCCCTGCCCGGCCCCGAGCCCCCCGAGCCCGGCCTGGGCAGGGGGAATGTCAGCGCTGGAGCGCCGGGCTGGGCCTCGCTGCTGCCTTCGCATTTCGGGGTTTGCAGCGCGCTGTTGCTGCGCTGGTTTGTCTCTCGCTGACTCTGCCTGTGGCCTTTTCCATCTGCAATAAAAGATCTGCATTGCACGAACAATCCCTCGGAGTTTTGGATTGGTTTTTATGGGTTTGCTCCTCTGATTTCTCGTGTTGGGCTGGGGTGTGTTCACATCATCCCAGAATGATCCAGGTTGGATAAAACCTCCAAGATCCTCATCCAATTTTTGACCGGTCCCCACCGTGTCACCCTGCCCGGAGCTCTGAGTGCCACCTCCGGTTGTCCCTTGGACAATTCCAGGGGTGGGGACTCCAAACCTCCCTGGGCAGCTCCTTCCAGTCCTGACCACCCTTCCAGGGGAGAAATTCTTCCCCAGATGGAGCTCAGGACCCAAAATTTCTCATTCTCTGGCCCATGAAGTTTCAGCAGCTCAGACACCTTTGTGCTCCAGCACAATGATTCATTTCCAAAGGATAAATCATTATCCTAATTATCATCATCATTATCCCTATTCCATGGGACGGGCTTGAAGGGAAAATTCCAATTCCAGAAAAAACAATTAATTTATTCTTTTGTTGCCCTTCAACAAAAAGTTACAATATCTTTGCTTTTTTTTTTTTTTTTAATCCACTAAACTGCTATAATTTTAGCAGTTCAAAGCGCCTCTCAGACGCCCGTACATAAATAATTTTTATGGGCTGTTATGAGTCTATTTAAAGCTTAATTCTCTTCTCGGCTGCTGCTTTATTGAAAAAGAGTCACTTCAAAGGTTCGAGTTGAGGCAGTCCGACTTTTGCTTTAGTCAGAATTGATTTTAGACCTTTCAAACTTTTTCATTCGAGCGTGGCTCTGCACAAGCAGCCACAAAAATGAGCGGCTTTGTCTCCTCATCCTCCGGATTTATTTCTATATAAATATATAGAAATATATATTTATTTCTGTATAAATCTGGATTTATTTCTAGTTTTGTCTTTCGACTTCTTGGCGCGAACAATATATGTGTTAAAATTCCTTGAATTAAAATTCCATGAATTAAAATTCCATTAATTTTATCTCTTTCTTTAACTGGACCCCTGTTAAAGTACCTAAATCAGCCTGATGGAGCAGAATTTATTTTATTGTTAAGTGATCTTACTTTCGCATCCTGAGACACTTAAAGCTTCCCTTTTTATTTTTATTTGAGAATTTATTTGAGAATTTTAAGTTTTTATTTGAGAATTTGTCTACAGCTCCCCAGTTTTTACTGATTAGAGTTAATTAAAGATTGAAATTATGACCAAATGCAGATAAATTTAGAGAGCAGGATACAGCTTGAAAAACAACTCGAGCTGTCCTCCTGAATGGATAAATTCACCAAAAAAAAATCATAAAAAAACTTAGGAAAGCTGCAGCCTGAAACTTGCTGGGAATAAAACTTCCAGTTTTAACTGGGAAAGGTTTTTGATTAATTTTGCGCTCATATTTTGTGTTCAGCCCAATCCAGTTCTGTTCCCTTGGGTGGGACGGCTCCAGAGGTTCCTTCCCACCCAAAATTTGGGGATTTTGGGGTGCCGGGATTGCCTCTGCGTCATCAAAGGGCGGCAATTACACTCACAATGAGGGTTTAATTAAACTTTCAAAGCTCATTTGTGCCCAGACTCTGAGACACCTCGGTGGTGAATAATTCGAGTCACTCCTCCTCCCAAGGACGTGGTGGAACAGCCTGGGAATTTCGCTCTTCCATTGTCATTCCCTGGAATGGAGGGAGAGTGACAATTTCTGCTCGGGAAAGTGAAATTTTCTGCACTGGAAAGTGAGATATATATATATATAAATAAAAATATATATAATTTTTTTTTTCCCTCTGGAAAGTGAAAATTTTCTGCACTGGAAAGTGAAATTTTCTTTTTCTGCTCTGGAAAGTGATAAATATAAATATAAATATAAATATAAATATAAATATAAATATAAATATTATATATGTATATATATTTTTTTTCCCTCTGGAAAGTGACAATTTTCTACACTGGAAAGTGAAATTTTCTGCTCTGGAAAGTGATATATATATATATATACATATATATATATATTTTTTTTTTCCCTCTGGAAAGTGACAATTTTCTGCACTGGAAAGTGGTTTATATATATATAATTTTTTATTTTTCTCTGGAAAGTGACAATTTCTGCACTGGAAAGTGATATACATATATATATAGATATATGTTTGTTTTTTTTTCTCTGGAAAGTGACAATTTTCTGCTCTGGAAAGTGAAATTTTCTGCACTGGAAAGTGATTTTTATACATATATATGTTTTTTTTTCCTTTGGAAAGTGACAATTTCTGCACTGGAAAGTGAAATTTTCTGCTCTGGAAAGTGGTTTTTTTATATATATATATATATATATTTTTTTTTTTTTTTCCTCTGGAAAGTGATAATTTCTGCACTGGAAAGTGACAATTTTCTGCTCTGGAAAGTAAAATTTTCTTCTGTGTAAGAGATCGCGTCTCTCCACCCGAAAATATGGGGAAATCCCAGACACTGCCAGCACAAAATCATGGGAGAATGAGGAATTTTCTCCCAATTTCTGGTGTTATCCCCCAAAATTTAATTAATTAGCAGCCTTAATGATTTACAGATGTTGTTGTGTCCAACGCCTGCACACCGGCACGGATGTGAAAGCAAATTTAAAGGAATATTTCCTAATATTTCCTAGGAAATTCTGGAATTGGAATTAATTTTCTGAGGTTCTGCTGCACCGGTATCGATTTGCAAAATGTGGGCTTAGGAGGAGTTTCAGAAAAGTCACAGGGTGTGGGGTGACTCTGTAAAAACATCGAGTTGGGGACAGAAATTTGTGTCCGGAAAAAGCTGGAAACCAGAAAAAAAAACCCCCAAAAAATAAACCAAGAGCGTTGGGTGATGCTGAAAGGTTTTTAATAAGAGTAAAATTCACAATCACAACCTAAAATAGCACAGAGAGGAAAAAGGATGGGCAGGACATGAATTTACATGCGCAGAAAATCTCCCTTTTGGTTTCATTTGTACAACTTCTGCTGTCGGTTTTCCTCTTTTCAAACTTTTCCACTCATTTCCAGTGCGATGAAACGAAGCAGATTGGAGGATTTGGGGTTTCTTTGGGACGTTTTCAAAGGCAGAATTTATCTGGAATATAATATCTGAATTTATCCAGAATTTATCTGGAATGTCTGGAATTCATCCCTAGGACAGGCACGCCCCAGGGTTTCCCTAAACCAAGTAGGGAAAAAATATTTATCACTATTATATATATATATATTATATTTTATAATATAATATATATATATATAATATATATTATATTATATTACATTATATTATATATTTTATTATTTTGATATATATCAAGATAATATAATTTATATTATATTATATTATATTATATTATATTATATTATATTATACTATATTATTTTATTTTATTTTATTATATTATATTATATTAATATATATCAATATAATATTAACAAATATTAAACCCCGTGTCCTTTACACCGCCAAACCCAGGGAGGGCTGAGAGATACAGCAAAGAAAAAAAAAAAAAAAAAAAAAAGGAAAAAGAAGATTTTTTTTTTTAAGGGAAACATAGAAAAATCTTTACAGGAACCCCGAGCTCCGGGAATTCCGAGGGAATTCCATCATCAAATTCCGGATCCTTGCGAAATCCCTGCGGGCTCAGCACTGGTAGCAGGGGTAGCAGCTGCCGTAGGAGAATCTCTGGAAGCAGCGGGACGAGGAGTAGGGCGAGCAGTAGCGGGAGCTGAAGGTCGGGCAGCAGTCGCGGTAGCCACAGAGCCGCCCGTAGTAGCCCTGGTAGCCGCAGGGGCTGCCGCAGTCGTAGCTGCGGGAGCTGAAGACGCTCCCGTAGGTGCACGGGGAGTAGCAGGAATCCTCACACTGCCGCTGGTAGCAGAAAGTCATGGTGGGGCTGCGGGGAGGCGAGGCTGCGGGGCACCGGGGGAGAGAAAAAGAGAAAAAAGAGAGTCAGGGGTGCATGGAGGGCGAGGAAATCCCGAGGAAACCTCGGGGAAACCCCGAGGAAATCTTGAGAAAGCCTCGAGAACACCTTGAGAAAACCTGCGGCATTTGTAGATTAGCAAGGGAAAAAAAAAAACCATAAAATCCCATTTAAAAATCCCATTAAAAACCACAAAGAAACACTGAAAAACCACAGAAAAAAAAACCCCAACCCCCCCCAAAAAAAAATTAAACTCCACAAAAAAAAAAAAAAAAAAAACACCACATTAAAAACCACAAAGAAACACCCAAAAAACCACGGAAAAAAAAAAAAAAACAAAAAACCCAATCAAAGAAACCCCCATAAAAAAATCACAAAGAAACACCAAGAAAAACCCCCAAAAAACACAGAAAAAACCCCAAAAAAACCCATAAAACCCCACCAAAAAAAACCTCATAAAAAATCACAAAGAAACACCAAGAAAAACCCCCAAAAACATGGAAAAAACCCCAAAAACCCCCAAAAACTCATAAAACTCCACCAAAAAAACCCCACTAAAAACCAGAAAGAAACATCAAAAAACCCAAAAAAATCACGGGGAAAAAAAAACAACAAAAACCCAAAAAAACCCAAAAACCCCCAAACCAAAAAAAAAATCCCCAAAAAAACCCCCAACCCCCCAAAGAAACAAAACAAAACAAAAACAAACAAACAAAAGCCAAAACAACAACAACAACCCCAAAAAATTTAAAAAAAAAAAAGAAAAATAAAAAAGAGGAGGAACAACTTCAAATCCGTCCCTTCATCATTCACTGGAATTTCCCAAAATCTGCTCCCACTTACCCTGGTGTGCAAGGAGGAGAAGGCAGGAGGAGGCAATGGTCACTGGGCAGGGATTTGGGGTTTTTATGGAGCTCCCAGTCCCGCCCCGCGCACGTGCCCGGCTCAGCCCCGATGATTTTCCAGCCCCTTTTTCCTCTCCCCTCATCGATGTCCCCATGCTGTCCTGCTGATGTGTCCGGCTCCGCCCGCCGGGTCCCCTTTGATCCCCAAAACCACTCAGGGCAATTAAAACCTCGCTCTCATCGCGCTGAATTTGCGCTTTTTGGGACAGCGGCGACTCCTGGGGATCAGCAAAGTCCTGCGGAATTCCCAACGCGGCAGGTTTGGGAGAGAGGCCTGGCCGTGGATGTGCTTTGTTGTGCTTTATTTTAATTTTTTTTTTTTTCTCTCTGGAACAGTCATGGAAAAAAACAAACAAACAAAAAAAAATCCCTCGGCTTTTGGCGAATTTCATAATTTTTAATAACGCGTGGAATCCCTCCCAACATTTCCTGTCCATTCCAAAAGTGGCAAAACAGCGGCTCTTTGATTTTTTTTTTTTTTTTTGAGCCGCCGCTCAAGGGGATGTTATTGATTCAGCCAGAAAATTGGCTGAATACCAGAAATGGCACGTCCAGGGTTTATTTTTAGAGGGGCGAAAAAAATCTCCCCAATTCCGAAGTTATGAATGAGAACTGTATTGAATTCAATTATGAATGACAACTTTACTAAAAGCAGGAAACCGGACACCCCGATGCACGTTACAAAACAGCGGGGTGTAGCAACCCTGCGTTCATACTGAAATAATAAATCTCTTTGTGCCCGAAAATATTTAATAAGTCTTAATGAAGGCTTTGATATTCCAAATGTAGAGAAAGGCCCAGAACTCCCAAGGTGCTGCCTGTCATTATCCTCCTTTAGGATGGGAGTAAACAGCAAAACAGCGTTTGGAGGTGAAGGTCACCGGGGAAGCCCGGGCTGGGGCTCGGGATTATTCACCTTCATTAGGGAGAATTAAACATCTCCACAATATGAAGAAGAATTTATATTAAAACGTAGTTAGAATTTGGGGGATTTCTCGGGAAAACTGGAGTTGTTACAGAGATAAATCCCTCGGTTGGGGTTTTTTTTTTGTTGTTTGTTTGTTTGGTTTTTCTTTTTTTTTTTTCTTTTTTTTTTCTTTTTTTTTCCTTTTTTTTTTCCTTTTTTTGTCTTTCTATTTGTCGGGAACCCCTGAGCGAATCATTTTCAGATCTGAGTGGAAACGAACAGATGTTGGTTTTTTTTAACCAGCAAAATTTGCCTTGCTTGGGCTGGCTCTGCAGGAAATTGAGTTTGTGAATGGATTTCATAAAACACGCCTGGAAAATTTTTTTTCAACTATCATAAAATAAACTTGGAGATTTCAAATATCATTATTTCTGCTTGAAATAATTTAGATTTCTGGGGTGGAGCAATTTAGGTCATTGATGTCTGGTTTTATTCAAATGTATTTTCAGTCTTACATGGAAAAGGATTCCCATTTCTTTCTACAGCTTAGGAGTTTGTCAAAGTTTGGTCGAATTACTTAACATTTTTAAAAAATATTAAAAAATATAAATAAAAAAATTAAAATATAAATAAAAACAATATAAATATCCTGTCAAAAAAAAAAAAAAAGAGTGAGAGAGATTTTGAAACAGACCCAAACAATAAATTGTTCCCAGGGAATTTCATTTTGAAAAATAATTGAAATTCCTTCTCCCTCAGATGAACCCAGCGTCATCGCAGGCTTCACATATTGACATTTGTCCATTCATCCCAAATTGGGATGGCCAGCATCCATTAATTCAGCTCTCAATATCCTTCCTTCCTTTTCCTGCTGCAACTCAGATTTCGCCACCCTCATTCCCCAGATGTAATTGACCCGGGAAGTCTGGAACATGAAAGGCCGAGAGAGGCGCGAAGTCATCTTTTTGGCAGCCAGGAGCTGAGTAACGATCCCAAAGCGAGGAAAACAACCCCATCAGCCGCGGGGATGACGTGAGCCGGGGATGTGATGAAAAAGGAGTTCCAAGCACCAGAGGCCGGGGCAGATAAATTGTATAAAAGGCAGCGAAATCTGAGACTCTGCACTCGCAGCTTCAGCCTCGGCTCTTGCTCTTCAGCGTGGTAAGTCGGGCTTGAAGGGTTTTGCTGCTGGGTTTTGCCTTAGTGGGATAAAGGGTAGAAGTTAAAATTTAAAATTGTGTTTTAGAAGTGATTTCGTGGTCGTGAGGTTCAGGGGTTTTGTTAAAATCGGGGTATTAAGATGTAAAAAAATATCCTAAATTTGGGTTACCTAGACACGCACTATGAGAAAGATTTTCTTTGAGGATGTTATGGATTGTTTTGGGATTTATTATTAATTAGTTGTGTCGGGGAGGTTTAGGTGCGACATCAGGGGAAGGTTCTTCCTGCAGAGAGTGACCTTGAATGGAGAGATTCAGTCGGGTTCATCCTTCCCTCCTCTCCCTCTTTTCCATCCTCACATGGGGTTTTCCAAAAAGTGGCAAATTCCTTCCCGACCCGAACCATTTTCCCAAATTCTGATTCCTCTTTTCCACCGCTTATTTTATTTTATTTCAATTTATTTTATTTTATTTCAATTTATTTTATTTTTTTTATTTTTTTTCATTTCATTTCATTTCATTTCACTCCATTTAATTTCTTTTCTTTTTATCTTATTTTATTTTATTTTATTTTTTATTTTATTTTATTTTATTTTATTTTATTTTATTTTATTTTATTTTATTTTATTTTATTTTATTTTATTTTATTTTCCCTGCTGATCTACAAGTGCCACAGCCACAGGGAATTGAGGCATTGACTTAGGAGTTATCCCCATGCAAAAACATATTTCCTCGGCGTTTCCTGGGGTTTCCTCAGGGTTTCCTCGGGGTGTCCTCAGGTTTTCCTTGGGCTTTCCTCGGAGTTTCCTCAGAGTTTCCTCGGGGTTTCCTTGGAGTTTCCTCAGGGTTTCCTCAGCATTTCCTCGACGTTTCCTCGGCGTTTCCTCACCCTCCGCGCACCCCTGACTCACTTTTTCTCTTTTTCTCTCCCCCGGTGCCCCGCAGCCTCGCCTCCCCGCAGCCCCACCATGACTTTCTGCTACCAGCGGCAGTGTGAGGATTCCTGCTACTCCCCGTGCACCTACGGGAGCGTCTTCAGCTCCCGCAGCTACGACTGCGGCAGCCCCTGCGGCTACCAGGGCTACTACGGGCGGCTCTGTGGCTACCGCGACTGCTGCCCGACCTTCAGCTCCCGCTACTGCTCGCCCTACTCCTCATCCCGCTGCTTCCAGAGATTCTCCTACGGCAGCTGCTACCCCTGCTACCAGTGCTGAGCCCACCCCAAAATCCACGCTGGAGGCTCCTGGGTGGATTTTACTCCGGTTTAGCTGCGGTGATGGAGGCTGAGGATGAGTTTTGAAGCTTTGGGATCTCTTTGATGTAATTAATTGCTGTAATTAATTTGCCTTTTTTTTTTTTTTCTGTTTTCTCTCAGTCTTTCGGGATGAGATTGTTGTGTTTAACTGAGGTGTAACTGCGGAGTAGGAGGAGCAGGAGCCTGGTCTGGCTGTGCTGACAGCTCCGCTCCTCTCTAACACCAGCTTTACTCCCCACACCTCTGCTGCGAGGTGTAACTACTCCTCAGTGTACCATGGTGTGAATCTCTGTGCTACTCCTGTGCTACTACAAGCTGTAACTCCTTCTTGCTGTCATTAAAAGATCTTGCATCACATCGCTGCCTTCGGTTGTGTTTTAATGTTCTTTTAAATATTATATTTTACTTTGTTAATTATTTCCTTGACATATGAAGAAGAAAAGATTAAAAAGAGGGACCAGGTTCTCAGATCTGCAGTTTTTAGAAAATAAAAGGATAAAAAGAGGCAACAATTCTGCAGTTTTTAGCAGAATCTGAGGGGGTTGAGGACAGACTGAGCACCTCGAGTTCTGCCTGCTCCAGAACTCCGCATTTGCCGTGTCCCAACTCTGCCCCTCTTCCACCAAAAACATTCCCACTTCCAAAGAAAGAGGTGAAAAATGTGAAGGTTGAGGAAAAATTAATCAGGATTTGCTGGCGACATTTCCAGCCCCGGTTCTGCCCCACACGAGGCTCCGGGATGTTCGGAGGAAGGAAGGAAGGAAGGAAGGAAGGAAGGAAGGAAGGAAGGAAGGAAGGAAGGAAGGAAGGCTAGAAAAAGGAAATGTATAATTTTGCTGTGACCCCGCTGTTGAAGGAATTCAGTCTCCACAAATCCCCCTTCTCTTTTTTGAGCAATCCAGATTTGTTTTACAGCATTTTTGGCCATCTTGACCACACACTTCAGTATACATGGTAACACTACAAGAATGATTACAAATTATGTTATTTAATCTAATTTATACATAACACATAATACATAATACATAATACATAATATATATTATTTTATTTATTATATATTATATTATATATATTATACTATATATAATATATTATGTATTATGATCACTACTCTTAATTTTGCTAATTCGAGTAGCCAGCCAGTAATACTTAGCCTTGTGAGTATATATTTGTTATATTTAGATGTGAGTTAAGTTATATTTTAGTATTTTGATAACGTTAAGAGTAATTTCTGTATGGTTTAGTTTAAGTTTGGGCCCTGTTGAGTATAATTTAAGTTTTATTTATAAAGTTTAAGTGATAATAGATTGATTTTCTATTAATTTAATGTTTTTACATGTAAATTTTGTTAAGTTAGCACAGTTTGGGATTCTTTTGCCAAGGTTTGTTCATATTGAAGTGGGCACTGTTTAGTTTTGAAATCAGTCTAGGTTCTGTTAAAATACGCTCACCAAATTTGTGAAATTTAGTTGTTTTCTCACAGAGATAAGACACCTGAAATTGAAACAGCTGTGATGAAACACTGATAAAACACTTTTATTTGTAAATGGAGATGTATCCACTGCGGCTTTTTCATGTTTTGTTTTAATTGACTCAGACTTTGGTGGATGGGCTTGGAATGATCAGAAATACTCCAACAACACATTCCCTCAAAATCTTCACATCCGTGGCCTTGTGCCAAGAGTAAGAAGTTGATCGCTGCACGGTTTTGAAGATCTGCATGCTTAATTCTGTCTACAAAAGCGGCCGAGCTCGGTGACAAAGGATGACTCTGCTGGTACAGCCTCGGGCTGCAGCACGGATCCAGTTTGGGAAGTGATTCCCAGCAGGAATTGTTTCCCATCCCGGTCTGAGCCCCCCGCAGGATGAGAGGGAACAGCCTCGAGCGGCGCCAAGGGGGGAAATTTGGGGGAATTCCTCCTGGAAAAGGGAAAAGGCAGAGCTCGGGGAGGGTTGGATTCCCATCCCTGGAAGTGTCCAGGGAATTTCTGGATGTTGGTCTGGGTGACTGGTTGGATTCAGTCCCGGGGGGCTTTTCCAGCCTCAGCAATCCCGGAATTCCAGGTTTTCCCTTTTCTGCAGGATTTCAGATCTGATAAAACAGACTAAAAATGCAAATCAGAGTTTCCCTCCACTGGTCATGGCTTGCAAATTCAAGATCTTATTTAGGGATTGATTTCTTATTTAAAGCTGCTCTGGCTTGGGAATGAATTTGGTTCAAAATCTTAAAGGTTGATGGAGTAGATAATAAACTTTCCTGTTTCAGAGCCTGAAAGAAATTGGAATTGGTTTGTATTTTTCAGAACAGATTTTTTCAAAATGTTCAGACCTAAATTTTGTATAGAACATTAAAAAAACCCAAAAAAGGACTGAAGTTTCCTGGGGTTGGACAGGTTTTAACCCATCCCATGAATCAGAGCCCTTCATTAAATGCCTCAATTTATTATTCCTGAGGAATTCCACTCCATCTTTCTCTAATTAACAAGAGGTTCTATAAATTAGATTTCCACCTAATGATCAAACTCTTTCTTGGGTTCCTCCTTTGAGTTTTGAGGCACAGAAGTGAATCCCCATTTCTTCAGCTCAGTTTCGGATTTTCAGGTCTTGAGACACCCAAATTTTGCATTAATTTGGATCATTGAAGGAACTTTGGGAGATGTCCTGCATCTGCTGAACTTCCCAAGACAATTCCTGGCTTTTCACTGCCCCTCGGCCCTTTGGGAGCTGCTTTGGTCACTCAGAAATGACCTGACCAATGTAAACAGCAACAAAATTAAATTTAGTTGCCACAACTTCAATTAAAATAATTGGTTTCCTCTCCACCAGGGATCATTAATTTATGACAACACAAAAAAAACCCCACAATTATTTTGTCTTAAAAAACCTTTTTGGCTCCTCCTCAGCTTTGGTGATGAAATCCAGATTTCAGAAGGGACAAGGGAATATTTATAGGAGTCAAAATTACAAAATCATCCCTCAGCAAATCTTATGAATGCCGATTTTCAGCCTCCCCAGCACAAACCAAGAGGCTTTTTTAACATTCAGCAAATACCTCCCTGCATGAGCTTCCCCCTGCAGCCAGCCAAGCCTCATTTGCATATTAAATGAGGATAATGACAGGCACTGGGGAAGTGCTGAGCCACACCAGAATTTGTGGTATCAGCGCCCTCCCAAACTGTCATTAGGGGTTCCTTTGGCCGTGTCTGGGTTATTTAAACCCTCCTGGTTTGTTCCTGGAAGGTTCCTCACGTATCATCCCGAGCAGGGAAGGGAGCCCCGGGGCCAAGGGAGGTTTTTTCTTTATTTAAATGAATTCCTGATGTCCCCTCCGGAGCGGAGTGACAGAAATCCAGCTGGAAAACGCCACCACAGCAGGCCAGGGAGTGATTCCTGCTTCCTTGCCTCGGGAAAATCCCTGCTGAGGGGAAGGTGCAGCCCTTGGTGTTCTCCAGCCGATCCAAGGGGCTGAGGAGGGAGATTAAATTATAATCTGTAATATGTTATTTAATATAATATATAATATATAATATATAATATATAATATATAATATATAATATATAATATATAATATATAATATATAATATATAATATATAATATATAATATATAATATATAATATATAATATATAATATATAATATATAATATATAATATATAATATGTAATATGTAATATGTAATATGTAATATATAATATATAATATATAACATATATAATATATAATATATCATAAATCATATATCATATAACATATAACATGATATTATGTATATTTTATACTATATACAATATACTACATTATATATTTTATTATATGTATTATATCTTTTATATTGTATATTATATATTATATAAATATATAATATGTTATATGTTGTATATTATATGTTATACGTTATATATTATATATATTATAATATCTATTATCTATTATCTGTTATCTATTTCCTATTTCCTATTCTCTATTCTCTATTATACTATGAAATATATTATAAAGTATAATTTTAACCCCTATGAATTTAAGAGATCTGGGTTTCATCACTAAAGCTGAGGAGGACCCCAAAAGTTTTTTTTTTTTAAGACAAAAAGAGAAGATCCTTCTTTTGGGTTGGGTTGGGTTGGAAGGACCTTAAAGATCTCCTGATCCCACCCCTGCCATGGGCAGGGACACATCCCATTATCCCAGGTTGCTCCAAGCCCTGTCCAACCTGGCCTTGGACACTTCCAGGGATGGAGAATCCATGGAACAACCTGAGCCAGGGCCTCCCCACCCTCACAGGGAACAATTCCTGCCCAAAATCCCACCCAAATTCCCCTCTGACCCCATTCCCTGTGTCCTGTCCCTGCAGCTCCTGAGGTAAAATCCCTCTGCAGCTTCCCTGGAGCTCCTGCAGATCCTGGGAGCTCCTCTGGGCTCTCCACGGGCTGAATATTCCCAGTTTTTCCAGCCTGGATCCATCGGGGATGGGTTCCAGTCCCTTTATCAAATTCCTGGTCTCCTCTGGACTTGCTCCAACAATTCCATGTCCCTTTTCCACTGGGGACACCAGAATTGGGCTCAGCATTCCCGGAGGGATCTCCCTTCCCTCATCTCCTGCCCGGCACGGGAAGGGATTCTGGGATGAGTTCATGCCCACGAGTCCCATATATAAACCCCATAAATATCAGACACGTGACCGATATCACAAGACATTGCGTCAACCCGGAGTTTTTCCAATAGTTTCACGCAGGAAAAAAAAAAAGAAACAAAAATAAAAAACTCCCACACACCATCAGAACGAACCGCATTTCTCAGATGCTGCTTTAATTGATCCTTGGGACAAATTATAGGCGGGAGAGGAACCTGAAAAGAATCAATGGAACGCCTGTCATTAATTGTGACGGAAATCCCGGAGTGCTCCGGGGTGATCCTGCTGGGCTCCCCGGGTGTTTGACGTCACCCCAAAATGTGCAGTGTCCACCTCCCCTGGGGGGCC
Organism: Acrocephalus arundinaceus; assembly: GCA_021534815.1. NCBI lineage: Eukaryota > Metazoa > Chordata > Aves > Passeriformes > Sylviidae > Acrocephalus > Acrocephalus arundinaceus. The sequence goes on from JAJEOU010003003.1 coordinate 834,898, forward strand.
ACCAGGCCGAGGAACCAATCCAGGGACTCCCAGCTGACCAGGAATTGTGGCCGGAGCTGTTCCACGTAGCCTCCAGCCCCATTCCCAGCTATCCTCTGGGCGCTTTCCCAGGAATCCCCTTGTCCTGGAAAGTCTGGAGATGAAAGGATAAACCCGGGCTGTAATCACAGCGCCCAGCCCCAGGAATTCCAAAATTGTCCTCAATGCGGAGGGAAACAATTACAACAATTGGGCTGCTGATGTACTTCCCAAATCCATCCCGTGACTAAGGGAAGCTCATGGGGGGGAGCTGCTCCCACTTCCACAATGGGAATATAAAAATGCTCCCGGCCCCAGCGCTCCTCACACAGCTCCTCTTGCTTCGCTCTTCCCTCTGACCTCGGTAAGTCCAGATTTTCCTGGAAAATCCTTGAACTCAGGGGAAAATCCTTGAACCTGGGGGAAAATCCTTTGCTCTCGGGTGTTTTTTCCTGGATGTTTTTAATCTGGGGGACTTGGGCACATGGACATTCCCACATCCTTGGAAAAGATAGAAAGCCGAGTTAGAAATTCTGGAAATTCTGGGTTTCTTTTTTTGGAAACTCTTTGGAGTTTTCAGGCCTGGGCAGAGCGGTTGTGCAAGGAGGAAATGGCTTTTTGCGGCAGGATGTTGCAACGGGGAATATGGAAAAGTCCCAGGAATTGTTTTGGGGGTTTTTTTGTCACTCTGGAGTCCCCGGGGCAGCTCTGAGCTGCAGGGTTTAAACCTTGGCTGTCCAGCTGAGTGTCCTTGCTAGAACCAGCACTAACAAAGCCGGTGTTCCCCGGGAGGAGGAGGAGGAATCGTTGATGTTTAAAAGATTAAAAGTAGGGAGATTAAATCTCCAGGGAGGCTGGAGATTTAATGAACTCCTTGAGTTGTGCCTGAGCACTTCTAAGAACTCGGTGGGGGATCCCAGTCAGACTTTGGGAGCCTGGACAAAATTCCTTCAAATTCCTTCTTTGGGAAGGTTTTTGAATCCTTGGGAAGGGTTTTCAGGGTTTGGAAGGGAGGTTTGGAGTCCCCATCCCAAGGAAGGACGGGATGTGGCACTCGGTGCTCTGGGCTGGGTGACAAAGGGGGGACTGGGTGAGGGTTGGGGTCGAGCTTGGAGGTCGTTTCCAACCTCGGTGATCTTGGGGTTCTGAAATGCTGGGATTCTGGGGTCCTGGGATTCTGGGGTCCTGGGATTCTGGGATTATGGGGTCCTGGAATGCTGGCATCCTGGGATTCTGGGGTTCTGGGATCCTAGGATCCTGGGATTCTGGAATTCTGGGGTTCTGGGGTTCTGGAATGCTGGGATCCTGGGATTCTGGGATTCTGAGGTTCTGGAATCTTGGGATCTTGGGGTTCTGGAATCCTGGGATTCTGGGGTTCTGGGATTCTGGGGTTCTAGGATTCTGGGGTCCTGGGACTCTGGGATTCTGGGGTTCTGGAATTTTGGAATCCTGAGATTCTGGGGTCCTGGGGTCCTGGGGTATCAGGATCCTGGAATTTTGGAATCCTGGGATTCTGGGGTCCTGGGAATCTGGGGTTCTGGAATTCTGGAATCCTGGAGCTCTGGGATCCTGGAATTCTGGGATTCTGGGGTTCTGGGGCTCTGGGGTCCTGAGATCCTGAGGTTCTGGGGTCCTGGAACCCTGGAATTCTGGGGTCCTGGGATCCTGGGGGTCTGGGATTCTGAGATTTTGGGGTTCTGGGATTCTGGGAATCCATGACATGAAAAATCCCACACAAGCCTGAGTCATTCCCCCAACATTTCCACCCGCCTCACACCACAGCTCTGCTCCTCACAAACGCTTTTTTTTTTCCCTCCCCTTTTTCCCCCTCCCCACCCCATTCCAGCTTCACCTCCACCCCCTGCAACACCCCCCCAAGATGTCCTGCTGCTACTCCCCGTGCTGCTACAGCCTGTGCTGCTCCCCCTGCTACCGCACCTGCACCCGCACCTACAGCTGCAACCCCTGCATCTCCCGCACGCTGAGCTGCTGCCGCCGCTCCTACGGCAGCTGCTGCACCTCCCGCAGCTGCACCACGCGTTACTGCTACCCCTCGAGGTGCTCCTACTCCTGCTGCTACCCCTGCGGCTACTCCTGCTACCCCTGCCGCTACTCCTGCTGTTAATCCCGCGGGGGAGAAGCCCCGCGCACCGATTCTGCACCCACGGAATGGCCGAGCTCATCAAGTGCTCCGAAACCTCTTGGAATTTCTGGTTTTTTGGTTCTTCTCCTCTCTGTCTCCTTCTTCCTGCCTTTCTCAGCTCTCTTGATGCTCTAAGTTTAAAGCCTCCCACAACCCTCCCTGAGCAGGATCTGCAATTCGTGTGAAACTTCTCGAGGGTTGCTGCAATGGGGCTGGAGGACCTCTGTGAAATGAGATTTGGTGTCATCTGCATTTTCAATAAGCACTCCCAGCGCGGTGCTGCAGCCCTGGGTGAGGGAGCGTTGCGGCTGTCTCGCCTTTGATCTGGATTTACGAGGGCCTGGAGGATGAACAACGGCGGCTTCAGCAAAAAGGAATGTTCTGGAGTGCCCTGACTCATCTCCTGGAGCTGCTTCCAGCATCCCCAAAACTATAATCTTTCTGTGTCTGTGCCAGCTCTTTTTCTTGTTCTATTAAATACTGTCTGCATTTGAAAAAAAAAACCAAACCTCTGGAGATCTGGTTGTTTTCTCTGTCCTTGGTTTGTGTGGATATTTGGGAGTTTTGGGGTTCTGAAGGGATTTTTCTGTCCTCGAATCCGAGTCCAGCTCATGGTGAGGGGGGACATTGAGGGGCTGGAGATGGGAACGGGGATGGAAAAGGGGATGGAGAATCCTGAGGGAGCTGGGGGGGCTCAGCCTGGAGTAAAGGGGGATCCAGGTGGGATTTGGGATCTGCCAGGGGGGATTTGGGATCTGATCCCAGGGAACGGGGCCAGGACAGGAGGGAACAGCCTCGAGCTGGGCCAGGGGAGGCTCAGGGTGGGAAATTTGGGAAAATCCCTCCTGGAAAAGAGAAAATACCTCAGAATGTGCTCAGGGAGTGTTGGATCCCCATCTCTGCAGGTGTCTGAGGAATTCCTGGATGTTGTTCTGAATTTCCATGTGGAGATCAGGCCCATGTTGGGACTGATGATCCTGGGGTGTTTTTCCAACCTCAGTGACCCTGGAATTCTGTGATTCAAAGCTTTTCCTTCCCTTCCACATTCTGAGCAGCTTCTCCCCATGAATTTACTCTTTCCTTGCCTTCCACCCCTCACAAATTCAAGAAATATCAAAACTTCTCCCTTCTATTTTCTGAATTGAAACTATTGCAAGATTTAAGGTCAAATGTGCTGATTTGGGCTGGGGTAGAGCTAAAACTTCATCACAACAGGGCTGGAATAATCTTCATAATGATATTTTAAAATAGAAAACATTTAGTTCCAGACCTCTACAGAGATTATAGAAAAATGGTTTATATATATATAAATATATAAATATATAAATATAAAAATATATAAACATATAAATATATAAATATATAAATATATAAATAATATATAAATATTATACATATTATATTATATATTCTATACATATATTATAAAAATATAATATATATATATAAAATATATATATAATATATTATATATATAATATAATCTATTCTGCTGAGCAGAATATTATCCAATTCCTGGAAAATTAATTCCACTGTTCTTTTTCCAGAGTCCAAATTTTCTGTCACTCTCCAATTTAACAGATACATTTCATGCTCAGCTATTAAAACATAAGAAAAAAATATTAAAACCTGTACTGAAATCAGTGGGAAAGGTGTCAGGGAGGAAGAGGATGTGGGCCTGGAAAATTCAAACCACCCCCTTGATCTTCCACACAGAACAGAAGAAAATCCATTTGGGCTGAATAAAAACCCATTTTTACACATGCAGTTGCAATAATGCATTAAATGCAAGGACTAAAAGCCAGAAGATGGGAGGAAAAAAAAAAAAAGTGGGAGGGAAAAAAAGGAAAATAGTCTTAAAGACAAAAAAAATGGAAATGTCCTCATTCTCCCTGAGCTGCTCCTTCCATGAGCAGACAAAATTTCATAATTTTGTCTCCCAATCCTTTTGCTGGATTTCATTTTTCTGTGACCTCCACCTAATTTTTGGCATTAATTATTAATTTTGATTTAAATTCAGCACAAAAAAAGAGCAAACAGAATGCTGAGGCTTCCTCAGGGTTTTGGATACCAAAGATTTCAAGCTGCCTGAGAAACTCAAATGACAAATACACCCAGAAACACCGGATTGATGCAGAAAAAAACCCCACCTTTAATAGGAACGAAAGACAGAGACAATTTCAAAAGGGAATTACAGAAGGGAAAGACCACACACCCAAAGTCACACAAGACACCCACATCATCCAATCAAGAGAGGGAAGGAACTTTTTGTACAGCACTGCCGAGAGCACGGAGCTGGGTTTGCTTGGAGTCTTGAGGAGAAGATCTGGGTGGAGAGGAGAGCTGGACAGAGGTGAATCCCCGCCAACCCTTCAGCAGCAGCGCAGACCCCTCGGAGCACCCAAAACTCCTCTCATCAACGCATTCTCCATCCACAAAACCCAGGCTGGGTTTTCAGGGCTCTCTCCCCTTCCATCTTCAGCAGCTGTAGCAACCCCCGTAGCCGAACCTTTGGCCGTAGCGGGAGCCGAAGGGGAACCCGTAGCGGCCGTAGGAAAACCCGGGGTATCCATAGCAGTCCCCAGAACCGTAGAAACCCCTATAGCCCCCATAGTACCCCCCGGAGCCGTAGCAGTCGCCCAGCAGGCCCCGGTAGCCGTACAAGCTGCCGTAACCGTAGCGGTCCCCGCAGCCGTAGAGGCCGCGGGAGCCGTAGAGGCCCCCGTAGCCCCGGTAGCCGCAGGAGCTCCCGCAGTCGTAGCCCCGGTAGCCACCGTAGAGGCCCCCGTAGTTGCAGGGGGAGTAGCAGTCATCGTCGCACTGGCTCTGGATGAAAGTCATCTTGGGGAGTTGGAGGTTAAACCTGCGACGGGGAGGAAAGGGAGAGTAGTGAATACTCCGAGGAGTAGCAGCAAAATCTGAGCCCAAAATCTTCCTCACTAGGCCAAGGGCAGAGGCAAAATTATGACCTCAGCTGCTCATTAAGCCCCATTTGTATAATCTGCTCATTCACCCACTGCCTTTAAATTATTATGTTCTCTGCATTCGCATAGATTTAATATATTTGCGTTAAACTGTTTCTGCATTCCCGGGGTTGGTGGAACCCCTGACGATGAGATCAGCGGCCACAGATCAAAACCTTTCTGCTGCCTCAGGGTTTTTTCTGAAAGAACCTGGCTAAGGATTAGCAACTCTGATTTTTTTTTTCAGGGTATCAGCTTTTCGTGCTGCTCTGCATTCCTGTCTCCATCAGGAAAGTCTTCCCAAGATTTTCCTGTGGTAACACCCTTCAGGTTTTGGGCCTGCCACTCCAAGACCATTTCAATGCTTTCCACCCATTTTAATTTGCACCTGGAAATGCTGAGAGCCCACAGAAGAAACCACGGAGCGTGGACACACATGAGAACATCTGTGTGGCCAAACAGACCCGAAATCCACTTAAAATCGGAGATTTAAGGAAAAAACACACCAAGAGTCACAATGGGGAAACCCTTTCCTACCTCTGCTGTCCTAAAAATCCCTTATTAGGGACCCCAGGTACCAACAGGGCCAGGAAAGTTCCACCTGCAGCTTTAAAACTTGAACCCAGCAAGCCCAGAGAAAAGGGAGAGATAAACCTGACAATTCAGAGGAGCCACGACCCTGACAGAAATTCTGAATGGAAAATTCCCAGTCCAAGGGGAAGAAAGGAGGAAAAGCTTACCGAGTTCACCGGGAGGAGGAGGATGAGGCAGGAGAGCTGATGAGGAACCTTGAGCTCTGAGCCCTTTTTATACTCCAGCTTTGCCCTTCTGGCTTATCTGAAACGCCCTGTGGGTTCAAAAGGTTTGGAGCCCTATTGGTTGGAAAACAAATTTGCCTGTACAAGTCATATCTACAATTAATGTAATTTTCCTCATTGTTTGGGATTATTAGTGTGTTCCCAGCCTCCCATATGTCCCATATATTACAGGTTTCTTTCATCTTAACGTTTTTCTGGGCCAACAACATTCCTGATACCATTTTATTGCCTCCGTTGTCAAAACTGAGATTTTTGTGTCATAGAAAAGCCATTTTTAATTTCTCAAGGTCATTGGGGAGAAAGAAGTTTTCAGCGAAAAAAGGAAAACTTGCCACGTTGTTTGAAAGTATTTGTGTTTGGTAGAAAGATGCACCATGGAGTTTTATTTAAAGGAAAAGTAAATGTAAGGATTTTACATTAAACCTCAGGAAAAGGGAGCGGAACTATAAATAAATCTTAATTCCAAAGTGCTCCTGGATCAAAGTCATGCTGCTGCAGGAGCAGGAAGAATGCTTTTAACAAAAATTCCAACTGCATTTTTTGCAGTGTCATTCACTGGAGGGTTTGACCCAAGTTCAGCAGAGCAAAGTGAAGAATTCAAGTCTCAGCTTGATCTGGAAATGAAGAAATGATGAAATGAGCAGGATTAGCACTAAAAGAGCATTAAACGAACACCAAAAGAACTCTGCTGGTGTTTTTTTCCACAAAGAATCACCACATGTTAAAGTGATGATAGTGAGGAACGCTGAAGTTTGGGGCAGAACTCCTTGGGTGACCTTCACCTAATTTCTGGCATTAATTTGAATATAAAAGAAGCGCAATAATGAGCAAACAGGATGCTGAGGCTTCCTCCGAATTTTGAATACCATAGCACTTCATAAACACTCATTAATGTTTTCAATTTGCAAAGTGTTGCTGGATTTAAATATTAATAGTTTGACACCTCCAGATTTAATAATATGGTCGCTCCTCAAGGTGTCTGGTTCCTGAGCTGTGTTAAGGTGATGCTGTTCCATGGAAGCCAAAAAGAATCCCAAAAATCACTTCAAACAGGAAGGAGCAATTGGGAACGCCAACGAGGCGGCTGGAAAATGTCTTTGGGTTCTTGTTGGAGAACCTGAGATACAAATCCAGTGGGAGATGCCCACCGGGACGCCAGGAGGGTCATGGAGTGGAGCTTCCTCAACCCTTGGCGCACCAAAGCAAAACTTCCTCATTTTGTCATCCGCGAGCGGCGCCAGAGGTGCCAAAGCCGAGCCAATGGACCACCCTTAATGATCCCAATGTTTCCCCAAACAAATATTTCCCCAAACAAACAAATAAATATCTCCACCAATATCTGCCCATCTGGCCGCAAGGACTTCCGGGCAATTTCCCTTAAAATGTATCCTCGCTTTAAAGATTAAAGAAATTCTGGAGGGTTGACGTCGGTGCCGCGACGGCAAGCGTGGAAAATATGAAAATGGTCGGCTCCAGTGACGCAGGTTGGAGGAATAAAGAGTCGGATGAGGAGGTGAAAAACGGACCCCCGGCTCCGAAAAGTCATCCACTCCTCTCAGCTTCTCGGTGAAGCACAGGTCAGTACTGACTCTACTCTCCGGTGCGTATGTTTCTCAAATATTTCTTTATAATATAAGTATAAATATAAATATTATAAATATAAATATAAATACTATAAGTATAAATTATATATAAATACTATAACTATAAATAATATAAATATGAATATGGATATGGATACAAATATGAATATATATTAAATATATACTTTTGTTAAATTATTAATATTTTTAATAGGTACTGCTGTGTCCGTATATATTTATGTAGCATATAACCTGCCTCTATGTACATTCTGTAGGAAATTTCTTGTCGTTTTAGAGCTGATGCCACACAGAAAATTCCTTGCAATCTCAAGGAATTACTCCACTCAAAGCTTTTTGCTCTTGTTCTCTGTGCTTTGTTAATATTGGGCTTTAAAGTGCTGAAAACTGAAAATTTGCTACCACAGTTTTGTAGCAAGAAGTAATATTCAGCTCAGGGTTATATTTATTATATTTTTCTTTAATTTATTCCATTTCTCTGATTTCTGGGGCGGGAAAGCTCAGCTCTCAGCTGGCAAAACCCTCATTTGCTATGTTTAGTCAGCAGTTTCCAAAAGTTGACAGGGAAAAAACAGCAGCGAGGTTGTTTGGGACTGAGGAGATTACAAAAATAAACGAGCTAATTAAGAGGCTGAAACCGATGCGCAGGAGGGACCGAGTCGGAGCCCATAAATTTTGTTTCTGGGTGTGTTTGTGTTCCAGGCTCTCCAAATCAACAAAGGATGAATTCCTTCAAGGAGTTTTGTGACAGCGGGTGCTGCGCCCAAGCCGGCAATGACAACTTTGGTGGCTTTGGGAGCCCCAACTTCCGCTCCGGGCGCTCCCTCAGCTTCCAGAGCCAAGATGTCCCCTCGTCCTTCAGGAACATTGGGAACTTCTTCCAGCCCTCTGGGAACATCCGTGGGATCGTCCATGCCAACCTCAATGGGGACATCGTTGGGAGGCTCTCCGGGAAGATCGATGGGTTCCCTGGGCTCTTGGGCTGCTTGGGTAACTTTGGAAACCTTGGAAATGTGGGGTTAAGTCTCCCGTTCTCTGTCCAGTTTGGGGACAGAACAGTCTGAGCTGTTCCCAACAGGAATGGGGTGAAGTGCAGGATTCATGACTTAGGTTCTGGTGCTGAGAATCGCCGAGCGCTCACGCCTCATGGCTCTGGGGGATGTGTGGGCGCCGGGTTGGTGTAGGATACGTGTGTAACCCTCTGTAGCATCTCCTGTCTCTCCAGCTGTCACTCTGAAAGGGCTGAGGCACTTTTAGAGCGCTCTGGTGGAGTGGGAAGAGATTTTGGGTGTGAGGAAAGCGCTTTTTCAGTTCACCCCCAGCCGCTTTTTGTTGCCACGGTAGCGGGAGTTTCTGCAGCAAAATCCACTTTGGGGGGAATTTTAGCAGAGGAGCTCCTGCTCTGTGTCCCTGCTGAGCCTCACCTGACAGTGAACACGATGAGGAAATGCATTTGGGCTGGAAAACTCCCCCATTTCTACCAGGAAAAACATCACCCACCATCGGGAATGCTCTGCCTGCCAAAAGCCCTTATGTATCTCTGCCAGCTTCTTCTTTCTGTTCCTCCCTGCTTCTCATTTCCATTAAAATCGCTCTGGTTGGTGGCTTCAGATGTTTGCCCGTGCTTTTGTCTGGCACCTTAAAGGGACCCCCAGCCACCTCAGGGAGCCCTGCAAGGACAGGGCAGTCTAGACTGGGGATGTCACAGGGACTGTCACCACATCTCCATCTCAATGGCTCCTGCCCTGACTCACTTCCCCCAGCAGGAGGAAAAGACCTCAGCTAACCCTTGACCTTGAGCTTACCCAGATATTTCCCCAAGAAGAGGCACTGCTCGATTAATTTTGCCCCCAGAGAGTTTCCAAAGTGTTCCCAAAGCTGGGGTTTGTGCTGGGGGCAAAAAATCACAAAATCCAGGGATTGATGGGGACTCTGGTGGTCGTCCAGGGTGTGACATCGGTGACATTTGAGGTCAAAGACACCTGAAAAAAAAGACCAAAGGCAGCCAAGCCGTGGCCAGGAGGGCTCAGCTCCTCGGCAGATGGAGCAGCCGGTTCTGCAGGGAGTTCCTGCCAGCCCCTGCCGGGCTGAGGAGCCCTGGATACAGATTTGGAACAGCAAAGATGATTCAGGTTTAGAACACCAAAGATTATTTAGGTTTAGAATAATTAAGATGATTTAGATTTAGAATACTAAAGATTATTTAGATTTAGAATATCAAAGATTATTTAGATTTAGAATATCAAAGATCATTTAGATTTAGAATATCAAAGATTATTTCGATTTAGAATATTAAAGATGATTTAGATTCAAAATACTTAAGATGATTTAGATTTAGATTTAGATTTAGATTTAGATTTAGATTTAGATTTAGATTTAGATTTAGATTTAGAATAATTACAATTACTTAGGTGTAGAATACTGAGATTCTTTAAATTTAGAATATTAAAAATTATTTAAGTTTCGAATACTAAAGATGATTTAGGTTTAGAATACCAAAGATTATTTAGATTTAGAATAATTAAGATTATTTAGGTTTAGAATACTGAAGGTGATTTAGTTTTAGAATACTAAGATTATTTAGCTTTCAAATACTCAAGATGATTTAGGTTTAGAATACTGGGATTATTTCGTTTTTGAATACTAAAGATGATTTAGGTTTAGAATATTGAGATTATTTAAATTTAGAATATTAAAAATTATTTAGCTTTCAAATACTCAAGATGATTTAAGTTTAGAATACTAAGAATATTTACATTTAGAATACTGAAGATTATTTAGATTTAGAATAATTAAGATGATTTAGGTTTAGAATATTGGGATTATTTAGATTTAGAATATTAAAAATTATTTAGGTTTCAAATACTAAGGATGATTTAGATTTAGAATAATCCCATGGGTCCTGTCCCATGATTTTAGGGTGACAGGACCCACACGGGGTGATTTCCTGGGGACAGGACCCACAGATTGTGAGATTTCTTGGGGACAGGACCCACAGGTGGGGATTTTTTTGGGTCCTGTCCCCAGGAAAACCCCTGCCAGCGCCAACCCTGTCACCCGCCATCACCTCCCGCCACAACGCTGACCTGGAGCCACCCGCCTCCCACCTCCCTTCCCCTTCCTCTGCTCGGAGCGTGGCAGCTCTGAGGGTGTCCCAACTCCTCCCTCTGCTCCAGGGATCCGGGGCACTTCCAGGATCTCCTCCCCTGCTGCGGGTGAACCTTCTGGAAGCGCCGGAGCGTGAAATTCCTTCACCCCGTATGCTCCCATGGCGGGAGTCACGGAGCAGGGATGGGGCCTTTCCTTACCTGCTCATTCCAGGAGAATCCAGGAAGTGCCAGATCATCTTGGAATTGCAGCCCGGACCCTTCCCAGAGCCTCCCAGGCATCAGCTGAGGGCACCAAAGCTCATTTTCCCTGCCCTGATATCTCAGGAATATTTGGGTTTCTCCTACACCTGCTCTGGGTGGGTGAGGAGACCCTAAAGATTATCCCATTCCAAACCCTGCCTCCACTTCCAGGTGGTCTGGGACGCTTCCAGGGATGGGGAATCCATGGATTATCCCGTGCCAGGGCTTCCCCACCCTCACAGGGAAGAATTCCTCCCCAATATCCAACCCAAATTTCTCCTCTTGCAGTCCAAACCAATTCCCAATTTCCTGCTGCCCCAGTTCCCGACCCTCAGTTCCTCCACAGCTTCCTTGGAGTCCCCTTCCAGATCCCAAATCCTGAATTCTTTCATGCCCCGAGGCTCAGGAAATTCGGATGGTGGGAGGAACTCTGCGGCCTGGCTGCGATATTATCATAACAGGCGACAGCCGGGTAATTTAAATAACTTTAAATAACTGAAAACCAACTCCCTTCATTCCATTCCAGCTCGGGGCTGGGTGGATTCACCGGGGGAATTATCCATTTAAATGTTCCCTGGGGAGCCAACCACAGGGGCTGCCTCCAGCACAAAGATTCCCTGCCAGGCTGAGGATCCTCCCTAAAAACCAAACCTGTCCCAAATGAGAAGTTGGGCACTCAATTATCGCCCAAACTGGACTCAATTTCCAAATTATTTGTTACAGACATTTTTTTAAAAAAATCTTTTTAAAAATCTCTTTTTAAAATCTGTTTAACGAGATTTTTAAAAGAGATTAAAAAATCTCTTTTAAAATATTTTTTAAAGAGATTTAAAAATCTCTGTTAAAGAGATTTGCCTTTTAGGATAAAGGAAAGTGGGGGATACAGGGGAAAAAAAATTTGCTATGTTGGAAAAAATAAGAGAAACAAGAATTTCAAAATTCACCGTATTTAGCTGGGTATTGTTACCCCATAATTGTCAATAAACCAAATAATCAGGCTCAATAATGAACCTAAGAGATATTAGCAAATGCTTCTATCTTAAAAAGTCATCGAATCTTCTTAGGGAAGCACTGGATATCTTTAGTCCTCTGAAAGGGAATTTCACACTAGAAGATTTTATATCAAAAGGAATTTTTAAAAAAATCATCAGAAATCGTTCTACCCAAACCCACTGGCAGAATTCCATCATTCTCACTGAATTTTCTGGTTTGTGGTTAATGCAGATCTCAGCCCAGGCGGTGAAAGAGCAACTTGAGAGGCCTCAATAAACGGCAGCTCATTCCCAAATAACCCGGCAATAAAGGTTTGGGGGAGTTTGAGGTTTGGGGGATTTCTCTTTTGTGAGGATTATGTGGTTGGGGAGAGTCTGGTTTAATCACCTGCTCCAGAGCTCACCAACATTAATTATGCGTCATTACAGAGCCTGGGCAACTTTGTTTTCCTTCCACAGAAGGATAATAATTCCCCAAACAGTGACCAGCCCAGAATAATCCCACATTCCCACCCTGCAACCCTCAGTGACTCTGACATGCTAAATAACATTTCAAACACGGCCAGGGGAGCTTGGGAAAGGTTCATTCCTGATTTATTCCCAAAGAAATCCCCAATTCCATGAGGTGGCCGGGGATGGGAATGGAGCTGGAAAAGGGAATGGAGAATCCTGAGGGAGCTGGGGGGGCTCAGCCTGGAGCAAAGGGGGATCCAGGGGGGATTTGGGATCTGATCCCAGGGAACAGGGCCAGGACAGGAGGGAACGGCCTCGAGCTGGGGCAGGGGAGTCTCAGGGTGGGAAATCTGGGGAAATTCGTGAAAATTCCCCCTGGAAAAGGGAAAATTCCTCGGAAGGGGCTCAGGGAGTTTTGGATCCCCATTCCTGGAGATTCCTCTGGATGACCAAGTGGGAATTGGGCACATCTCGGACTCGATGAGCTTGGAATTCTTTCCCAGCCCCGGGGATTTGGGGATTCTGTGGATCCTGGAGGTGGGAAGGAGATGGGGCTGGAAAATCCCAGGATGGGAATGGGGCTGGAGCAGCTGGAAAAGGGAACGGAGAATCCTGAGGGAGCTGGGGGGGCTCAACCTGGAGAAAAGGGGGATCCAGGGGGGATTTGGGATCTGCCAGGGGGGATTTGGGATCTGATCGCAGGGAACGGGGCCAGGAGGAGAGGGAACAGCCTGGAGCTGTGCCAGGGTGGGAAATTTGGGAAAATCCCTTCTGGAAAGGGCAGCCAGGCTTGGAAGGAGCTGCCCAGGGAGGTTTGGAGTTCTGGAGGTGTCCAAGGAAGGACTGGACACTGGTCTGAGTGACCAGGCAGGGATCAGGCACAGCTCAGACTCTGCGATCCTGGAGAACACCAGGAACAGGTGCCAGGAAAGCCAAGGCTGAGCAAAAATCTCCACAGGGAATGGAAATGTGGGGAAGGGAGGGACAGCCAGGCCCTGCAGAGGAGATGCCCCCCCAAACCTTGGCCAGGAATTTCCCTCAGGAATTTCACTCTCCTGGCTCCGGGATCAGGTTGGTGCAGCCGGACAAGGGACAGGGAGGACACAGAGACACCCACACGCCAAAAATCTGCTGCAAGGGCTGGTTTAATGAGGAAGGACAGGTGAGACACGGCACAAATCTGAGTTACAAATCACCCACAGGCTGAGGTTTGATCCAGGGTGACTCAGGGAATGTCTGGGGTTGCTTCTCCTGTGGTGAAGGCACAGCAGGGCAGCACAGCAGGGGCTGGGGCACTGCAGAACCAATTTATCCATCAGAAGATGTGGAAAGAGGTTTAAAATGGATCTGAGTGGATCTCAGAGCAGATCCTTGACGCTGGCACAGTCACAGAAGCACAGAAAGGTTCGGGTGGGATTTTAGAGATGATCCAGCTCCACTCCTGCCACGAGCAGGGAAAATTCCAGTCTTCCAGCATGCTCCAAACCCCGTCCAGCCAGGCCTTGGACACTGCCAGGGATCCAGGGGCAACCACCCTGTGCCAGGGCCTCACAGGAAAGAATCCCCTCCTAATTTCTCCCCTAAAATCTAATCTAAACCCACAGCCACAAAGATCCCAAGGAATCAGGAACGGCCCGTAGCTTTGAGAAGAGAGGGCTTGGAAAGAGAGGAAAGCTCCAGAAAATCAGGAAGGGTGGGAGAAGGTTGGAAATGGATTTCTGAGGTGTTCAAACATCCACAGATGATTTTAATGCGGCCCCAAACGCTCAGCTCCCCCTGAAGGCTGCAGCTCAGTCCTGCTGCTCTCCCTCTTCCAGCCGCCTCTCCCCGGCTTTAACAGCAGGGCCTGCAGCTCCCAACGGGGTAACCCCGGGCCCACCTGGCCCCACCACAAACTTGGGAAGCTCCAGGGGTTCGGGCAGCACCAAAAGTGCCTCCAAAACCGGCTCCAACTCCAGCTCCAGCAGCGCCTCCAGCACCGGCCGCGACTTCGGGGACGCCAGCGGAGCCCACGACGCTCTGCTGGGGGAAGGTGCTGAGGATGGGCCCGGGGAAGGTGACCACCACGGGGGGTGGGTAGATGACCACCGTGGAGTCCGGGCACTGCCGGACGCAGGGCTCATTGCAGGAATCGGCCACGGGTTGGGGCACGGCCACGCCGCAGGGTGAGGCGCTGCCGTCGGTGCAGGGGCTCAGGGAGTGAACCATGGCTGGGGGATGGATCTGTGGGGCAAGGGAAGAGCAGGAAAAGAAAACAGAAGTGAATTCACATTGGTTTTATAGTCAAAAGTGAGAATTAAAGGCTACAAAGAGGCTCAAGGGATAGGGAAGATTGTTGTAGCTCAGCACTGGGAATCCATCCCTAAATTGTGTGGTGAACACAAGTGGGAAGAGTTTTCATGGAATATTAGATCTCACCCAGATCTGCATTTCTGGGCGGCTGAACAGTCACAAATAAATTCATTTACACAACCCCAGATCTGCTGAGGTTGGAAAACCCCCCCAGGATCACCCAGTCCAACCCGCGATCAATCCCCAACTTCCCAACCAGACCAGAGCGCCAAGCGCCGCGTCCAGGGTTTCCACCAGGAGAAATGTCAGACTGATACCAAAACCGCGCTCAAAGGCTTGGTTAGAGGAGGAATTGAGGAGCTCAGGAGTTCAGGAATTCAGAAGTTCAGGAGTTCAGGAGTTCGGGAATTCAAGGATTCACTTACCTACAGCTCCAGAGGAGTGAGACAAGAGAAATGATGGCGCCAGATGTGAGGTCAAGCACTTTTATACCCAGCCCCAAAACACCCAGCGGGTGAATCACCCACACCCAGAACTTCCTAATCAATTACTAACCACGATTCTGTCCAGATCCAGCTTTGTTAACGGATGTCAATTGTTTTAGATAAATCACCCCTGCTAATTATGGGTTTGTCCCTGTGTCCCGCATGACCTGTCCTTTACTGCCTTCCCCACTCTGCAATTTCAGCTTTATGGGGAGGGAATTCTTTGTCTCTGCATCTCAAAGGCAAAATGTTTATGGGGTTTAGGCTTGATCTCCTCCATGACTGGACTCATTCCTTGGCAGGGGGGAATGAGACATTTTTCTGGATAAAAATATCCTCGACTCAGCCCAGTACAGAGCTGGAAAAGTGAGGGATAAACTGGAGTTCTTGAATAAAATGTTTGATGAAAGATGAATAACTTTTGTTCTGGGTTCTTTAAACTTAAATAAAAACTTAAATAAAAAACTCTGGTCAAAGCTCTGGCACACTGAAAAAATCCTGAATTTTATAGTTACAGACCCAAATAAATCAGAACACCTCTTTCAACCCAACACCAAGCACCGAATTAATTCTTTTACATCTTTTAACAATAAAACAGAAAGAAAGGCAAAGACGGCATTTAACGTCACGTGAAAAACCCCCATATTTTCGAACCCATAAACCATGGCTGGGTTTGGGGAATGGCAGGAAGGGCCATAAACGGGGCGTGACCCAGGCAAGGCCTTGTCAGGTCATTTTTTCCAGGGAGTCACTTCTCCCACCGAAGGGCAGCTGACGTTGGGAACAACAAGTGGGAGACGCCTCTGGAATCCCGGCTGGTGATGAATCCCGGCTGCTGGTTCGGGTTTTCATCCTGCTAAACCTGAGGAGGAGGCTCTGGGACAGCCAGGAGTGCACTCAGGGGTAGATGCCAAGGATGGCACTGGCGTGAGCTGGTCAGGCACTCCCACCACCAAAAGCTGCTCCCTTCTGGTTCCCATTTGGTTTAAAACCCAAAAATTTCTCCTTTTTCTGCTCTTTTTTATTAAACTTCACCTCAAAGCTTTCTCCCTTGGGTTGGAAGGGACTTTCAAGGCCATCCCATTCCACCCTGCGCTGTTCCAGGTTGCTCCCGGCCTTGGACAATTCCAGGGGTGGGACAATAATGGAAGATAACCATGGGGATTGACACATCCACCCTCACCTCAGCTTAAATTGGCCAGCAATTCATCCCCAAAGTCAAAAAAACATATGAATTAATACCTAATTACTGGCTTCAGCCAGCTGAAGATTAAATGGTAAACCTTATCTCAGGGATTTATTAATAATTAAAATTCCAGATCTTTGCTCCAGCGTGGCAGTGCTGGGATTTGTTCCCTCTGCTCGAGATTCCTGTCACTGCAGGGTGGATTTCTGCGAACACCGACATTAACCATGACAAGAATCATGTCAAGTCTTTCTGCGAGTGTTTCCAAACACCTGACAGAAGCTCATTAGCGCCCTGATGTTGTCACCGTATCGTTGTTAACAGGAGTTGTAACAGCTCAGACACGGCCGGGAAAATAAAAGTGATGATTCAACAGGCGACACGTGGCCAAAACTCGGCGGCTGAGTTCTGTCAAGCAGAGCAGTGTCAGCTCGATTTACCAGCTCAGACAGGCTGAAGGATCCAATTCCAGCTCCTCTAAAGGTAAAGGTGCAAAACACACAAAAATCACCAGCTTTTATAAAGATAAATCTGAAAGAATCAAGGTAGAGCTGAGCCCAGGGGGAGGGAGATCCCTGAGGACACCAGCGTGGGTGAAGTGTTCAAAAAAAGCAGAGATCCAATCCATCCCTGAGAATTTTTTGTCAAACAGAGCAGTGTCAGCTCGATTTACCAGCTCAGACAGGCTGAAGGATCCGATTCCAGCTCCTCTGAAGTTAAAGGTGCAAAATACACAAAAATCATAAAATAAATCTGAGAGGATCGAGTGAGAGCTGAGCCCAGGGGGAGGGAGATCCCTGAGGACACCAGTGTGGGTGAAGTGTTCAAAAAAAGCAGAGATCCAATCCATCCCTGAGAATTTTTTTGTCAAACAGAGCAGTGTCAGCTCGATTTACCAGCTCAGACAGGCTGAAGGATTCAATTCCAGCTCCTCTGAAGTTAAAGGTGCAAAATACACAAAAATCATAAAATAAATCTGAGAGGATCGAGTGAGAGCTGAGCCCAGGGGGAGGGAGATCCCTGAGGACACCAGCGTGGGTGAAGTGCTCAAAAAAAAGCAGGGATCCAATCGATCCCTGAGAAATTTTTTTGTCAAACAGAGCAGTGTCAGCTTGGACAGACTGAAGGATCCAATTCCAGCTCCTCTCAAGTTAAAGGCGCAAAACACAAAAATCACAACGATAAATCTGAGAGGATCAAGGTCGAGCTGAGCCCAGGAGGAGGGAGATCCCTGAGGACACCAGAAAAAAAAAAGCACCAATCCATCCCTGAGAGCAATGAAACACCAAAACCAGAACCCCAGGACCCCTGAGGGTTGGAAAAAAGCTCCAAGCTGTGCCCAAATCCCCACCTGGACACCCAGACCGACATCCAGGGGTTCCTCGGGGGCTCCAAACCTCCTGCCAAGAGCTTGGAGGGACAATTCCAGCTCCCACGTGCAGGGGGTGGAACGAGATGTTCTAGAAGGTTCTTCCCACCCAAACCCCTCCATGATTCCTTGATAACTCTGCTCCCCTTTCCAACGCACAAATCACACAAAACCACAGCACCCAGCCGGGTTTCTTTTTCTTTTCCAAGGAATTCTCTGAGCTGGAAAGAGGGAAAAAAAAACTTTTTTCAGAGCCTGTTCTCACCCCAAAACTCAATTTCACTCTGCTGACACATGAAGACATTTTAGTGATGAATGAGGACGCTCTGGTGATAAATGAAGACACTCCTGATTAATGAAGACACTGCTGATTAATGAAGACACCCCTGATTAATGCAGACACTCCGGAGGTGCTGAGCTGGCTGGTCCCGGTGTTTACCCGCACATCAAGCAGGACATTAAACAGCACCTCATAAACCCCTCAGCAACGCTCATTAACGCCTGACACGAGCCGAGCTGGCCCGGCTCAGCCCCGTGACGAGCAACGCCAGCACGGAGCCAATTCCAGGGCAGCGTCCCGGCACATCAAAGGCTGCTAATTACCCTAATGACGTCACACGTCAGCAGCAGGGCCACGGGGACAGAGCCGAGCTCTGGGAGCAAAGCTGAGTTCTTGGGGTGGTCCCAGAGATGTTGGGATAATCCCAGAGATGCTGGGATGGTCCCAGAACTGTTGGGATGGTCCCAGAGCTCTTGGGATGGTCCCAGAGCTGCTGGGATGGTCGTAGGGCTGTTGGGATGATCCCAGAGATGTTGGGATGATCCCAAAGATGTTGGGATGATCCCAGAGCTCTTGGGATGGTCCCAGAGCCATTGGGATGATCCCAGAGCTGTTGGGATGGTCACAGAGCTGTTCCAATGGTCCCAGAGCCGTTAGGATGGTCCCAGAGCTGTTGGAATGATTCCACAGATTTTGGGATGATCCCAGAGATTTTGGGGTGGTCCCAGAGATGTTAGGACGGTCCCAGAGCTTTTGGGATTATCCCAGGGCTGTTGGGATGGTCCCAGAGATGTTGGGGTGGTCCCAGAGCTTTTGGGATGGTCCCAGAGCTGTTTGGATGGTCCCAGGGGAGTTAGGATGGTCCTAGAGATGTTGGGATGATCCCAGAGCTCTTGGGATGGTCCCAGAGCCATTGGGATGATTCCAGAGCTGTTGGGATGGTCACAGAGCTGTTCCAATGGTCCCAGAGCTGTTGGGATGATCCCAGAAATTTTGGGGTGGTCCCAGAGATGTTGGGATGGTCCCAGGGCTGTTGGGATTTCACAGATCTGTTCCAATTGGTCCCAGAGCTTTTGGGATTATCCCAGATCTGTTGGGATGGTCCCAGAGCCGTTAGGATGGTCCCAGAGCTGTTGGAATGATCCCACAGATTTTGGGATGGTCCCAGAGATGTTGGGGTGGTCCGAGAGCCATTGGGATGTTTTCAGAGCTGTTGGGATGGTCCCAGGGGTGTTGGGATTATCCCAAAGATGTCGGGATAGTCTCAGGGCTGTTGGGATGATCCTAGAGATGTTGGGGTGGTCCCAGAGATTTTGGGGTGGTCCCAGAGATGTTAGGACTGTCCCAGAGCTGCTGGGATGATACCAGGGCTGTTGGGATGGTCCCAGAGCTGCTGGGATGGTCCCAGAGATTTTGGGATGATTCCAGAGCTTTTGGGATGGTCCCAGATCTCTTCCAATGGTCCCAGAGCTGTTGGGATGGTCCCAGAGCTTTTGGGATGGTCCCAGGGGTGTTTGGATTATTCCAAAGATGTCAGGATGGTCCCAGATCTTTTGGGATTATCCCAGGCGTGTTGGGATGGTCCCAGAGCTGTTGGGATGATCCCAGAGATATTGGGGTGATCCCAGGGCTGTTGGGATGGTCCTGAGAGATTTTAGGATTGGTTGGAGGGTGGGACAGTGGGGTCACAAGGACAGAATTCCCTGCTCTGTTATCGCCGGGGTGAAAGGACAGGATAACGAGGAATGGGTTCAGATATTGGGAAGGAATCGTTCCCTGGAAGGGTGGGACACCCTGGCCCGGGTTATTCCACCGATTCCACATCCCTGGAAGTGTCCAAGGCCAGGCCGGATGCGGCTTGGAGCAAAATCAGGGAATGGCTCTGATGAAATTTGAGGATCGGCCACACAAGGAGCAGCTCAGTGCCAGCCTTGGGCACATCCCTGCCAACGCTGCTTCCCAAAACTCCATTCCTCGATGTCCTGGCTGCCTTCCCGATGGAAAAAAAGAAATAAAGAAAGAAAAAAAAAAGAAAAAAAGGAAAAAGAAAAATAAATAGAAAAAAGAAAAAAAAGGAAAAAGAGGGGAAAGGGAAAAAAGAAAAAAAGAGGGGGGAATGGAAAAAGAGGGGAAAAAAGAATATAAGAAAAAAGAGAAAAGAGGAAAGAAAAGAAAAAAAAAGGAAAAAAGTAAAAAGAAAAAAGAAAAAAGAAAAAAGAAAAAAGAAAAAAGAAAAAAGAAAAAAGAAAAAAGAAAAAAGAAAAAAGAAAAAAGAAAAGGAAAAAATAAAAAAGAGGGGGGAAAGGAAAAAAGAGGGGAAAAAAGAAAAAAGGAAAATAAGAAAAAAGAAAAAAGAAAGAAAAAAGAGGGGGAAAAGGAAAAAAAAAAAAAAACCAGAAAAAGAGGGAAAAAAGAAAAAAGAGGAGAAAAAAGAAGAAAAGAAAAAAAAAAGAAAAAAGAAAAAAGAAAAAAAGACAAAAGAACCATCCATTCCCTCTCCCCTAGCGCTGCTTCCCCACTGCCGCTCCGGCAAAAGATTTTTTTAGGGAGGGCTGGATGTCTTTGGGTACCTAACGAGGTCAGCGGGATAAAAGGCGGCTTTTCCTTCACCCCATAAAACTTTAAAACGGAAAGAACCCGCAGGGTGTGAGGTGTTTTTTTCACGGGGTTTGGGGATAACGACGCGTTAACGAGCCCAAGTGAGTAAAATAATTACAGCCACCGAAAAGGTCGCAGGTGAACAAATCCCCGCCGTTCTTTATTAGGATTTGGCACTCCGCGCCTCAGGTTTTCCGTGAAGCCTGAAGGACTATAAAAACTCCCTATAAAAACCCCCATTTCCCAAGCTTTCCAACCAGTCCTCACTCTCCACCGCCAGCTCGGTAAGTTATTCCCGTTTCTGAGCCTGAGAAAATCCCATTTTGCTGGGACTTGGAGCTGGAATCCGGATCCTGCAGGAACATCCCGACACTGGGAATTAAGAGGGTTGTTCCTGTCAAAGGTTCTCTCTTGGGTTTGTTGCTATTTTTTGTAAAGGCAGGAACAGATAAATGATTTTAAAATTAAGCCTGAGATTTGGAGAACCTCACCCAGTTTGGGATGTGAGCTCTCCTCACCTTCCTCTTGCATCCAGATTTTTCATTTGCTTTGTTAAAACTGAGTTCTAGATTTCTCTTTTATTACAGGCCACTGATTTTAGTGGTTCCGGTGATAATTATCCAGGTTTGGATCAGCCTTTGGAGCCAGGCAGGGAATGTTGAGGCTGTGGAAAACCCAGAGGAGCTCCCAGGATCTGCAGGAGCTCCAGGGAAGCTGGAGAGGGATTTTACCTCAGGAAATGCAGGGACAGCACACAGAGAATGGGGTCAGGGGGAATTTGGGTGGGATTTTGGGCAGGAATTGTTCCCTGAGAGAGAATCCAGGTGATTCCATGGATTCTCCATCCCTGGAAGTGTCCAAGGCCAGGCTGGACAGGGTTTGGAGCAAGAGGGGGGGTCCTGGACATCTGAAGCCCCCAGACCGGGCGATTCCTTCCTTTGCTTTTCCTACTGCAGCAGAAAGAAATTCCAGTGCCAGGTGAGGCACCCGGAAAGGAAATAAACGGGAGCCCTTATCCTAAAGAAATGAGAACCTCAGCACAAACCCCAGATCCCAAAATTCCCATTTTTTTCCCAGGAATTCCAGCTCCCAGCTCCCATCAACAGCTGGAGCTGTGGGAGAGATTTTAGGGAAAAGTGAGATTGTGGGGTTTGGATATAAAGTTGGGGGGTTTTAGGGAAAATCAAGGCTGTGCAGTTTGGATATAAAGTTGGGGTTTTAAGGGAAAATCAAGGCTGTGCAATTTGGATGGAGAGCTGAGTTTTTGGGGATTTTTTAGGGAAAATCAAGGCTGTGCAGTTTGGATGGAGAGCTGAGTTTTGGGGGTTTTTTTAGGGAAAATCAAGGCTGTGCAATTTGAATGGAAAGTTGGGGGTTTTAGGGAAAATCAAGCCTGTGCAGTTTGAATGGAGAGCTGAGTTTTTGGGGATTTTTTAGGGAAAATCAAGGCTGTGCGGTTTGCATGCAGAGCTGAGGGCCCAGACCTCCAATCCCTCTTTCCAATCCAACCCAAACCCAATTCCCTGCCAGATCCCAGCCGGGAATCCCTTCACCTTCCTCCTCTGTGTTCTCCAGGACCTCCAGAGCCATGTCCTACTCCTACGGGTACCAGTACAAGCAGCAGTGCTACATCCCCAGCGGGGTGAAGAGCCCCGTGGCCGCCTTCCCTCAGCCGTGCCCCAGCCCTGGGCTGCTGCCCTGCGGCTCCTGCTCGCCCTGTGGCTCCTGCTCGCCCTGCAGCTCCTGCCAGCCCTGCGGCACCTCGGGGGCCAAGCTCTGCACGGTCAGGAAAACCCTGGCCAGCCCGTGCCAGCCGGCCTGCGTGGAGACGCGCGTGGTGGAAGGGCACCGTTCCTCATCCTCATCCTGCAGCAGCTCCCGGTGCCTGGCTCCTTGCCCCGCGCCCTTTCCGCAGCCCCTGGTGCAGGGTGGCCAGCTGGCCGCGCTCGGGAGGTGTCCCCAGGTGTGCCAGGATGGCTCCTGCCCCTACTCCTATCAGTGGTCCAACAGTTACCAGTACAAGTGCGGGCAGTGAAACCTCGCCCGGGGGTGGGCCGGGGCGTGGAGAGCAGGAGAGCATCAGGCACTGAGGGGCTGCCCCCCCGGAAAACAGAAATTCTCCTGCTGGAACCACTCCTGAGCACCATTGGGAACCTTCAGGAACCTTTGGGAATCTTCTGGAACCTTTAGGAATCTTCTGGAATCTCTGGGAATCTTCAGAAATTTCTGGCTCCTTTAGGAACCTTCAAGAACTTTTAGGAACATTCAAAAACCTTCTGGCACCTTTAGGAACCTTCTGGAATCATTGGGAGTCCTCTGACTCCATTGGGAACCTTTAGGAACCTTCAAGAACCTTTAGGAACCTTCTGGCTCCTTTAGGAACATTTAGGAACTTTCTGGAATCTTTAGGAACCTTCTGGAACCTTTGGGAGCCTTCTGACTCCATTGGGAACCTTTAGGAACCTTCTGGAAACTTCAGGAACGTTCTGACTCCATTAGGAACCTTTAGGAAACTTCTGGAACCTTTAGGAGCCTTCTGATTCATTGGGAACATTCTGGCTCCATTGGGAATCTTTAGGAACTTTTAGGAACCTTCTGGCACCTTTAGGAACCTCCTGGCACTATTGGGAACCTTCTGGAATCTTCTGGCTCCTTTAGGAACTTTCTGGCTCCTTTGGGACCCAGCTCTTGTTTAATCCTCTCCAAGAATTCCCTGAATTACATTTTAGGCTCTTGCGGGTTCTTTTCTTCTTCTCTTTCCACTTTCTGTGGCAGGGGAGTTCCCGTGGCCGTGGGAAGGAGATGTGAGATCAGCCACTCAAATGGACGACGTCACCTCCGAATGACCTCGGTGCCACCAAAGGGCTCCCAAACTCCATTAAAAATAAATTTTATTTATTTTTCTGCTTCCAACTTTGTATCAGAGAGAAATTTGTGAAAAAAATCGCGGTTTTTTCGCCGGGGAGGTGGCGGGGTCACATCCCTGGAGGAGTCCAAGGACTCAGGGCTGGGTGGGGAGTGGGCACAGGTGGGAGTTGAGGGTCTGGGAGGGATCTTCCCATCTCAGGGATCCGGGGGTTTAAATTCTGTATGAAATGAACAGAAATAAGATCGGGGAAAAAAAAAAAAAAAAACAACCGAAATAAGATGGGAGAAAAAAAAACAGAAATAAGATTGGGGGAAAAAATGGAAACTGGTGAAAAACAGAACTTGACTTTCGAGTCAAGCGGGGTCTCTTGTGTCAAGCAATTCATTCTCAGAGCATTTACTCCTTAAATAGAATGATAAAAACTCCTTAGATACAATAAATATATTAAATACCCACCTGCAAGCCATGGTTTGTGTTATTTTATTTTCTCTGGCACATCCCAAATATTCACAATAAAACCTCTGCTGCATCCAACTGTTTGTATCTAATTTGGGGTTTTTGTTCATTCCTTTTCACTCGACTCAGAGCTGAAAATCCCCGTTTTACATCAGCCATGGGAAAACAAGCTCTGCTCCCACCTGGGCTGGTAAAAACCCAGATCCCCTGAACGGATCTTAAATCAACTCAGGGAAAAGTCGGGACAGGCCTGGGATGACAAAAACAGGGAATCAGCTGAGTGGCAGGAGAGAGCAGGGCATCAAACTGCAGAAATAAAAATAAAATAAAATAAAATAAATTTAAAAATAAATAAAATAAAATATAAAATCCAATATATAAAGTATTAAAAATTAAAATAAATAAATATAAATATAATATAATACAATATAAAATGTAATAAAATACAAAATGTAGAATATAAAATATAATATAATAAAACCATAAAAATAAAATACATAAAAATAAAAAATAAAAATATAAAATATAATACAATAAAAAATAAAATAAAATAAAATAAAATAAAATAAAATAAAATAAAATAAAATAAAATAATAAAATATGTGAACGACCCCA
Source organism: Acrocephalus arundinaceus (assembly GCA_021534815.1). Classification (NCBI taxonomy): domain Eukaryota; kingdom Metazoa; phylum Chordata; class Aves; order Passeriformes; family Sylviidae; genus Acrocephalus; species Acrocephalus arundinaceus. The sequence continues at coordinate 859,386 of JAJEOU010003003.1, forward strand.
TCCACCACAGAATCCCAACCAAATTTCCCCCAAATCCTTCCGTGTGCACCTGGAAACCTCTCCGGGAACTCCTCGTGCTCCATCGTGTGGCCAAAGGGGAGCACGAGGGAGCCCCGGGACGCAGGTGTGACCTCACCTGTGCCACGCCCACAGCGCCACAGGGGCCTGGCAGCAGCGACACGGCCCGAGGACATTTTGTGCCTCTCCCCGAGGATTTTCCCCCTCACCTCCATGAGCATATCTATGAATGTAAAAGTTTCTATCATATAGCATATTTATGAACGTGAAAAGCTCCATCATACAGCACATCTATTATTGTTAAAGGTTCTATCATATAGCATATCTATTAAACGTAAAAACTTCTATCATATAGCGTATTTATGAACGTGAAAAGCTTCTGTCATATAGCATATCTATGAATGTAAAAGGTTCTATCATATAGCATAACTATTAACGTCAAAAGCTCTATCGTATGGCATATCTATTAATGTGAAAACCTCCATCATATAGCATATTTATTAATGTAAAATGTTCTATCATATGGCATATCTATTAATGTGAAAAGCTCCATCATATAACATATTTATTAACATTTAAGGTTCTATCATATATCATATCTATTAATGTAAAAGCTCTATCGTATAGCATATTTATTAACGTGAAAATCTCTATCATATAGCATATCTATTAAAATAAAAGGTTCTATCATACAGCATATCTATTAGTGTAAAAGCTCTATCATACATCATATCTATTAATGTAAAAGGTTCTATCATATACCATATCTATTAATGTAAAAATCTCCATTATCTAGCATATCTATGAATGTAAAAGGTTCTATCATACAACATATCTATTAACGTAAAAATCTCCATTACATAGCATATCTATTACTGTAAAATCTCTATCATACAGCATATCTATTAATGTAAAAATCTTCATTATATAGCATATCTATTAACATGAAAATCTCTATCATATAGCATATTTATTAACATAAAAGTTTCTATCATATATCATATCTATTAATGTAAAAATCTCCATTATATATCATATATTTTAATGTAATAATCTCCATTATATAGCCTATCTATTAACATGAAAATCTCTATCATATAGCATATCTATGAATGTAAAAGGTTCTCTCATACAGCATATCTATTAATGTAAAATCTGTCATATAGCATATCTATTAACATGGAAAGCTCTATCATACAGCATATCGATGAATGTAAAAGGTTCTATCATATAGCATATCTAATATATCTATTAACATGAAATCTATTAACATGAAAATTAAATTATATATATTATATTATTATATCTATTAACATGAAAATCTTTATCATACAGTATATCTATTACCATAAAAGTTTCTATCATATAGCATATCTATTAATGTAAAAGCTCTATCATACATCTATTAATGTAAAAGTTTCTATTATATAGCATATCTATTAATGTGAAAAACTCCATCATATAGCATATCTATTAATGTGAAAGGTCCTATCATACAGCATATCTATGAATGAAAAGGTTCTATCATGTAGTATATCTATTAATGTAAAAATCTCCATCATATAACATATTTATTAACATTAAAGGTTCTATCATATAGCATATCTATGAATGTAAAAATCTCCATTACATAGCACATCTATTACTGTAAAATCTCTATCATACAGCATATCTATTAATGTAAAAATCTCCATTACATAGCATATCTATTAATGTAAAAAGTTCTATCATATAGCATATATACTAACGTTAAAGGTTCTATCATATAGTATATCTATTAAGGTAAAAATCTCCATTATATAGCATATTTATTAACGTTAAAGGTTCTATCATCTAGCATATCTATTAATGTAAAAGCTCTATCATACATCTATTAATGTAAAAGGTTCTATCATATAGCATATCTATTAACGTGAAAAGCTCTATCATAGCACATCTATTAATGTAAAAGCTTCTATTATATAGTATATTTATTAATGTAAAAATCTCCATTATATAGCATATCTATTAACGTGAAAAACTCCATCATATAGCATATCTATTAATGTGAAAGGTCCTATCATACAGCATATCTATGAATGAAAAGGTTCTATCATGTAGTATATCTATTAATGTAAAAATCTCCATCATATAACATATTTATTAACATTAAAGGTTCTATCATATAGCATATCTATGAATGTAAAAATCTCCATCATATAGCATATCTATGAATGTAAAATCTCTATCATATAGCGTATCTATTAATGTAAAAATCTCCATTTTATATCATATCTATGAATGTAAAAGTTTCTATCATATAGCATATCTATTAACATAAAAACTTCTATCATATAGTATATCTATTAATGTAAAAGGTTCTATCATATAGCATATCTATAAACATAATCTCCATTATATAGCATATCTATTAATGTGAAAACCTCCACCATATAGCATATTTATTAATGTAAAAATCTCCATTATATAGCATATCTATTAATGTAAAGCTTCTATCTCATTCACGTAAAAATTGTACCCACTCTATCTAGCACTGTGAGCAATGTTCCAAAAATGTTTTTATTGTGCCTAAAGCTAAACTACCAAGCCTAAGGGCTTTGGGTTCTTCTGCCAGCTGATTCTTAAGGCACTTAGAGTCTTAAGTTTAAGTTAATTGTTTAAAATTAAAATCTAAACTTCTGCTTCGTATTTACGTGGCTTAAAATATTTTATATAATATATAAAATATTTATATTAAATATTATAAAATACTTATATTTTCTATTATAAAATATTATAAATATTTTATAATATTTAATTATATATATTATTACATATTATATATAATATATATTATAAAATATATTTTATAATATATTTTTATATAATATTAAATATTTTATATTTATATTTTATATAAAATATTTTTCTAATATTTTATATTTTAAAATATTTTGTCTAAAGGCTTCGATTTGACCCCCTGTATCCTTCTCTCCCCTTTCACACCAACATCTCCCCCTCCTTGTAGGGTCCCGGAGCTGCTGGGCTGCCCAGGCAGGGGTGGGATGGGAGAATTCCCAAAATTTCCTCTCCCACCGATCCCTTCCGCGGTCTCGGAGCGTCCTCCTGCGGCTGGGCAGGTTCCGAGCTTCTGGAACGTTCCCTGCTGACTCACCCCGGAGGCGTTGGGGAGGAGCAGGGAATAATTAATTAATTAGCTGCTGCGTAATGAGCTCTGCTGGTTGTCAGCCCCGCCCCCTGGGAGGAGCCAGACAGACAGAGGGACAGGCGGAGGGACAGAGAGAGGGACAGAGGGAGGGACAGACACAGGGACGGACAGAGGGACAGAGGGGGCAGACAGGGACTGACAGACAGATGGACAGACAGAGAGAGGGGCTGACAGAGGGACAGACGGACAGAGGGACAGACAGAGGGATGGACAGACGGACTGACAGAGGGAGGGACAGACAGAGGGACAGAGGGCACAGACAGAGGGACAGACGGACAGAGGGACTGACAGAGGGGACAGACAGACGGACAGAGAGACAGAGGGGACAGACAGAGGGACAGACAGGGGACAGAGAGACTGACAGAGAGGACAGACAGACGGACAGAGGCACAGAGGGGACAGACAGAGGGACTGACAGACGGGACTGACAGAGGGACAGACAGAGGGGACAGACGGAGGGACAGACAGAGGGACAGAGGGACGGACAGAGAGACTGACAGAGGGATGGACAGACAGAGGGACAGACAGAGGGACTGACAGAGGGGTCAGACAGACAGACAGACTGTGGAAGGCTCTCCACACGGGAAATGGATTTGTATATTTATATCTTGATTATGTATATTTATATTTATATATTGACCATGTATATTACACATCAATATTTACACGTTGATTATACAAACCTCCCGTCGAGCTTTAAAACTTCACCCCAAATCCATTTCCCGCATCTCCGGGGACGGGGCTGAGCCACAAACCCCAAATTTCTGCCGGGGTTTTGTCCCTTCCCTGGGAAAGGAGACCCCGAGGTGTCACCCGAGAGATTCGGGGAGCCCGGAGCCGCTGTGGGCGGGGAAGGTTGGGCAGGACCCGGTGTGGAAATCCCAAATTGCTGACGCTGCTGCCATAAAGGAGGTGGACCAGAGGTGGAAGAGCAGGTCGGGGCTGCCCGGAGCTCCTCTGGGGTGGTTCTTTCACCCAGGACTCGGTGAAATGGTGGAAATGAAAAAGGAAAGGAGGGATGAACCTGGAAAAAAGGAATCCCGGCCTTGGGGAGGCTGGAAGGGATCTCAAAGCGTCACCGCTGAGCTCCTGGGGGTTTCTCCATCAGTTTTTCCCTGCTCCTGTCCTGTGGGAACATTCCCAGCAGGTAAAGGCTGGGAAAGGAGAAAATCCTGTTGGTTGTTCAGATCAAATCTGTGCACAGCAGGAAAATTTGGTATTTTTACGATTTGAAACAGCAGAATAACAATAGGAGACTCCAAACCTTCACTGGAGGGTTGTTGTAGCAAAAGTTTATTGAAAGACAGATTTTTTTATAAAGTGTTTCGGTGTCGCCCTGTTTTTTCCATTCTTGGAGTCAGAGTTTCTCACACATTTTACCAAAACACTCTGTGTTGTTCACATTCCTTCCTGGAGGAGGAGAAAATTGACAGACTGTTCACCTGGCCAGTGTGGTTTAAAGGAGGGATTTCATCCTCCAATCCACAGTCACTTCAGAAAATCTATAAATTCTGGAAATCTGTAAATAAAGTCCCTTTTTTTTTTGCTTTGGGTGACTGAGCGTGTGGTGTGTGCTCATTTCGTGTCACAGTGTGACATTTCGGTACAGTCAACATGGTTTACAATCAACGTCAATATCAATATCAATGTCAATATCAATATCAATGTCAATATCAATATTCATATAGCTATCAATATCAATACCAATATCAATATCAATATCAATGTCAATGTCAATATCAATACCAATATCAAAATATCAATATCAATATCAATGTCAATATCAATATCAATATAGATATCAATATAAATGTCAATATCTATATCTAATCTATATCTATATCTAATCTATATCTATATCTATATTAATATCAATACCAATATCAATATCAATGTCAATATCAATATCAATGTCAATGTCAATATCTATATCAATATCAATATCAATATCAATGTCAATATCAATATCAATATCAATATCAATGTCAATGTCAATATCAATATCAATGTCAATATCTATATCTGTATCAATATCTATATCTGTATCAATATCAATATCAATATCAATATCAATGTCAATATCTATATCTATATCTATATCTATATCTGTATCAATATCAATATCAATGTCAATATCAATATCAACATCAATATCAATATAGATATCAAATAGCAATACCAATATCAATATTAATAGAATTTAGAGCCCACACCTCTTTCTAAACAATCTTTGCCAGTAAAAAAGTTGGGAAAACGCCAGGTGCCAGGAAAAAATATCCACAAGGATTGTTTGGATTCCTCCTCGTGATTTCCCAGGCCAGATTTACGTGCTCGGACTTTTCCCCCAGCCTCAAGCTGGTGCCTGAAACCTAAAAATTTATTTTTAAATATATTTAAAATGATAAATATTTTTATAATTTTAAATATATTTAAAAATATATTTAAATCACTTTGGGATTTTCTGCTTTTCTCTTTGTCCCTCTCTGTCCCAGCTTCCCCGAGCTCGCTGTGGGTGGTGCTGATGGGACGAGGAGCGGGCAGGGCTGACCTCGCCCAGCTGTGCTGCAGCTGCGGCTCCACCAGGAGAATCTGGGGGTGCCCTGGCCCTGAAATGTCAGTCCCGAGGGTGATGGGATGGAATAAAATTAAATTAAATTAAAATTAAATTAAATTAAATTAAATTTAAAAAATAATAAATAAAATAAAATACATAACATAACATAAAATAATAAAATAAAATAATAAAAAATAACATAACATAGCATAAAATAAAATAAAATATAAAATAATAAAATAAATAAAATAAAATAAAATAAAATTTAAAAATAAAATTTAAAAAATAAAATAAAATAATAAAATAAAATAATAAAAAATAACAACATAACATAACATAACATAACATAACATAAAATAAAATAAAATTAAAATAAAATAATAAAATAATAAAATAAAATAAAATAAAATAAAATAAAATAAAATAAAATAAAATAAAATAAAATAAATTTGGTTTAAAGCAGAGAGAGTTCCCGCTGTTCCAGGCTGTTTCAAGCCCCATCCAACCTGGCCTTGGACACTTCCAAGGATCCAGGGGTGTCCAAAATTTCTCTCCAGGGTCTTCCCATCCTATTCCTTCCCAATATCCCATTTAAACCTTCTCTCTGTCCGTTCGAATCTATTCCCCTTTTTCCTGTCACTCCAGGCCCTTGGAAACAGGATAAGGAAAATTTGAGAGGCCTCTACCCCACACAAAACCGAAAAAAAAATCGAATTTCTCTACCCCACACAAAACATCGAATTTCAGACGTGTCCCACAAAACACATCCTGGTTTTCCTGTCCTCTACTGAAATCCTCGTGGAAATAACAAAAAAGGAGGAGGAAAGGCTCCAAAATCCTCAAAATTCACGGTGCCCCAGAGCCACGAGGCTTCTCCCCGCCTCAGAGTTGGAAATTTGGGGTTGGTTTTGGTGGCCCCAGCAGTGCTGGTGGCACTGAGAGAATCCCCAGTGTTGGTGACACTTCCCTCCAACTGTCCTCAACCCAGCTAATCCAAATTTAGGCCAAAAACCTCAGGAAACCCTTTTTGGGGAGTTCCCAGGCCAATAAATTATCAGTCGGATATGAGTGCCGAGGATAATGAATGGGGGTAATTAAGACTTTCCATTTGATGACTGTAATCTCATGAAGAATAACAACCAGGGGAGGAAGCGGCGCGGGTGTCACAGGGGAAGAGAAAAAAAAATAAAAATAAAAATAAATGGGGAGATGACCCAATAAAGAGCTGGGTGGATCCTCAAAAATAGGAAGCAATGCGGTTAAACTGGTCAGGGCACCAGAGTTTGTCCCGCCTTGTCCCCATGGATCCTTGGAATGGGGTTGGCGGTGACGCTGCTGACCCGGGTGACAATGACAGAGTCCCAGAAACGCTTCTGTGAGAGGCAGAAAAAGTTTTCACAGCAGTGCGGATGTCGGCCTGAAGTTAAAAGGATAAAAAATTAGAATATTTAAAAAAAAATAAGATTTTTTTGTGCTGTGTAGAGTTAGGACTTAGCAAGGGGAAAAATACGTTCAGCAAGATTGATAGGAAAGTTTAATGAAGATGATCTGTGCTTTGTTTGGAGAAGAGCATAATAATAAAAAATAAAAATAAAAATAAAATAAAAATAAAATAAAAATAAAAATAAAAATAAAAATAAAAATAAAAATAAAAATAAAAATAAAAATAAAAATAAAAATAAAAATAAAAATAAAAATAAAAATAAAAATAAAAGTAAAAATAAAAATAAAATAATAATAATAATAATAATAATAGGAAACAAATGTAGCTTAAATGATTGGTTTATAACCTGTAAACTCTTAACAATTTGGTGTTGGTTAGAAAATTTTTAAAAGGCCTCGAACGCAGAGAATTCTGGCTGCTGTTGGCAAGGCGTGAGCTGTTGCCATTTTTTAATGGTTTAAAAATATTTTTTAAATTGTTTAAAATGTTTTAAAATTTAAATGCTGAGGCAGAGACCACAACAAAGCTGATAGAACGTCCCATTATTCAGAAACAGAAATATCCAACCCTCCAGTTGGGTTGATCTGTGCTTTGTTTGTAGAAGAGCATAATAATAAATAATAAAATAATAATAAAAATAGGAAACAAATGTAGCTTTAACGATTGGTTTATAACCTGTAAACTCTTAACAATTTGGTGTTGGTTAGAAAATTTTTAAAAGGCCTCGGACGCAGAGAATTCTGGCTGCTTTTATTTTAAAATAAAAAATAAAATAAAATAAAATATAAAACACAAAATAAAATAATAAAAACTAAATACAGAATAGAATAGAATAAATAAAATATAAAATAAGAATATAAAATTAAAGTAAAATATAAGATAAAATAGAATAAAATAGAATAGAATAACTAAAATTTAAAATAATATTAAAATAAAATAAAATAAAATAAAATAAGTAAAATAAAATAAAATAAGTAAAATAAAATAAAATAAGTAAAATAAAATAAAAATTAAATTAAAATAAAAAAGTAAAATAAAATAAAATAAAATAAAAAATAAAATAAAATAAAATAAAATAAAATAAATAAAATAAAATAAAATAAAATAAAATAAAATAAAATAAAATAAAATAAAATAAAATAAAATAAAATAAAATAAAATAAAATAAAATAAAATAAATAAAATAAAACACCCCCAGGCATGCCTGGCTCTCCTCACACCGCCCCAGCCCAGGAAGAGCATCATTAAAACCGAATTTATTCCTGGGCAGTGCCAGCCGCTTCCCGGGGACATCCTGTCAGGTGTGCTGTCCCCAAATCCCTGGAGGTGTCATCCCCGTGATTCCCCGACCAGCAATTAATTCATTAATTAATTCCCTGCGCCCTTATCACGACAGGAAGTTTTGGCTCCGAGCTGGTGCCTGGCTCACCCCACAGGTGAAGAATTTACAATTACAAGAATTGTAAAATCTTCATACAAATCCTTCGTTCAAAAAAATTGTGTGAAGAATTTCCAACCACAAGAGTTTGATTGGAGTAATAATTAGCTTATCACAGCTAATAATGTAGAATTTTTGGGATTTTAATGGGGGTTCAAGGAGGCAAAATGGAGGAATCTGGGTGTGTCCCTGTCCTTCTTCTTGTCCTCCATCTTCTGCTGGGGTGGTGGCACTTTTGGATTGGTTTAGTGTAGAGACGCAGTGTCTAACATGGGTGATAGGTATTGGTGTTTATATTATAAATTATTATTTTTATAAATTTATATTATAAATTATTTATTTTTATAAATTTATGTTATAAATATATTATTTATGTTATAAATATGTTATAAATATATTATTTTATATAAAATAATTATATATTAAATAAATAAATAAAATTTATTTATATAAATATAATATAATAAAATTATATATATAAATTATATATATTAATATATATATTATATGTATTGTAAACTTTTATACCAAATATTATATATAAATATAACTATATTAATATTTATATTTATATTAATATATAATTATATATATTAATATATATAATATATTAATATATATTATATTTTAATATATATTAATATATATTATATATTTTTATATAATATAATATAATATAATATAACATAATATAATATAATATAATATATATTGATATATATTAATATATATTAATATATATCAATATATATCAATATATAATAATAATTATTTATTATTATATATTATATATTAAAATATATAAATATATTAATATAAATATTAATATAATTATATTATATATAATATTTGGTATAAAAGATTACAACCACTCTCGGGGTGATCAGCCGACGACGACCAGCACCCAAGCTAGGTGAGAACAAAATATAGCAGATAAGAAATAATAAATAACCTTCAAAACCTAAACCGAGGCATCCCAATTCTCTCTTCTGACACCAGGGCTTGGGAGAAGGATTTTTGACAACATTCTCGGGGTTTATCAGCCCAAAAATCCCAGAATTCCCCATCCGGCAGCAGAAAGAAATGGGATTTTTTTTTTTTTCCCCATCCCAGGAGGAGCTGGGTCACCACCAGGATGGGAAATCCAGTCCTGGGGATAATTTATGGCAGCTGGGATGACCCAACCAAAGCGGGCCCGAGTTTGGTGTGTGCAGGAAGGAAGTGGCACCGAAATTGGTGCCATTACCCAACCCTGATAAGGTTGGTGATAAGAGGATGATGATAAGGGATCTGCATCTCTTGCTCAATTTTGGCTTCTCCTCCTTTCTGTTTCATCCGCCGCCGGTGTCTGACTCGGTCAGGCTCAGCTGCAGGTCCTGGCTTGCCAGAAAGGCTCAGAATTAATTTATTTATGTTTGTTATGTTGTGTTTATTTATGTTAATTTCTTTCTAAAATAATATAAACTTCAGAAATTTCAGTTATTTAAGAGGGATCCTTTCTGTCTGACCACACTGGCCCAGGTGGCTCCAAGCCCCCTCCAGCCTGGCCTGGAAAACTTCCAGGGATGAGAAATCCATGGAATAATCTGGGCCCACCCTCACAGGGAACAATTCCTGCCCAATATCCAGCAGGAATTTAAATTAAATTAAATTTAAATTTCCCCTCTTTCAGTGTGAATTCATTCCCCATGTCCTGTCCTTGCAGTTCCTGAGGTAAAATCCCTCTCCAGCTTCTCTGGAAATGGCTCCGAGATCTCCACAGGCTCAACATTCCCAAAATTCCCAGCCTGGATCCATAGGGAACAGCTTCCAATCCCCTTCACCAACCTCCTGCAGGCACCACCAGACTTTGCCAGGAGTTATTAGAAATATTAGAAATATTTTGATATTTTCATATAATATTTTGATATTTTGATATAATATTTTGCTATTTGATATAATATTTTTATATTTGATATAATATTTTCATATTTTCATATAATATTTTGATATTCGATTTAATATTTTGACATTTGATAGAATACTTTGGTATTTTGATATAATATTTTGATATTTGATAGAATATTTTGATATTTCATATATTATTTTGATATTTCATATAATATTTTGATAGAATATTTTGATTTTTTTATATAATATTTTGATTTTTGATATAATATTTTGATTTTTGATATAATATTTTGATCCCCGGGCTGCAGCCTCCGGGATTTAAAAGTTGTGCTAAGCTGAGCTTTGCTTTGAGCCCAACTCATCCCAAATTCCCAGCGAAGCTCCAAAATTTTCCCAACGAGCTCCAAAAGAATGAGGAACCAGGATGGGAGGGAAAGAAGAAAATGGAAGCCAAGGGTGTGGCCGAGGTTTAAATGTCGGTGGCAAAGCGCAGGGACCAAATAAAAGTGAAATTAGGGAAGCGAGGCAGGGCTGGAGGATCGAGTGTTCCGCTGCCAAAACCACCGGCGGTTAATTGCCCGGGGAAAGTCGCCCTGCTCGGGGGACACAAAACTCATCAGCTGTGTCGAAATGGCTTGGCAGGGAGAGCCAGATCGCGGCGGGTGTTGAAATCAGGAGAAATGGTCCCAGAAATCTGGAAAAATGCACCCAGAAATCAGGAGAAATGCACCCAGAAATCAGGAGAAATGCACACAGAAATTGGAAGAAATGCACCCAGAAATCAGGAGAAATTGTCCCAGAAATCAGGAGAATTTCTCCAAGAAATCAGGAAAAATTCTCCCAGAAATCAGGAGAGATTCTCTCAGAAATCAGGAAAAATGCTCCCAGAAATCAGGAGAAATGCACCCAGAAATCAGGAGAAATGCACCCAGAAATCAGAAGAAATTCTCCCAGAAATCAGGAGGATTGCTCCAAGAAATCAGGAAAATTGCTCCAGAAATCAGGAGAAATGCACTCAGAAATTGGAAAAATGCACTGAGAAATCAGGAGAATTGCTCCCAGAAATCAGGAAAAATTTCGCCAAGAAATCAGGAGAAATTCTCCCAGAAATCAGAAAAAATGCACTCAGAATTCAAAATTGCTCCCAGAAATCGGAAGAAATGCTCCCAGAATCAGAAATTTTGGGAAGTACAGCGCCAAATTTTGGGAAATATGGAACCAAAGCTGAGATAAGGCTGAGATAAAGCTGAGATAAGGCTGAGAAAAAGTTCAGATAAAACTCAGATAAGGCTGAGATAAGGGTTAGATAAAACTCAGATAAGGCTCATATAAAGCCGAGATAAGGCTGAGATAAGGATAAGTCTGAGATAAGGCTGAGAAAAAGTTGAGATAAAGCCGAGATAAAGCTGAGATAACGGTATGTCTGAGATAAGGCTGATATAAAGCTCAGATAAAACCCAGATAAGGCTGAGATAAGAATAAAGCTGAGAAAAGGCTGAGATAAGGCTGAGATAAAGCCGAGATAAAGCTCAGATAAGGCAGAGATAAGGCTGAGATAAAACTCAGAAAACGCTGAGATAAGGCTGAGATAAGGCTGAGATAAGATTGAGATAAGGCTGATATAAGGCTGAGATAAAGCTCAGATAAGGCTGAGATAAAATTCAGATAAGGCTGAGATAAAGTTGATATAAAGCCGAGATAAGGCTGAGATAAGGATAAGCCTGAGATAAATCTGAGATAAAGCTCAGATAAGGCTGAGATAAAGCTTAGATAAGGATAAATCTGAGATAAGGCTGAGATAAGGCTGAGATAAAGCTCAGATAAATCTCAGATAAGGCTGAGCTATCCCGGCGCTCCGGGGCACGATTTGGGCAGGAAAATTTGGCACCTGCCTGGCACAGCCTCGGGCTCTGCCTCCAAGAACGGCCCTGGAAAAACAATCCCAGGTTCATCCGATCCTCCCAGCTCCCTTTGGAGCTCGCCTGGAGCTGGAGAGTTTGGCTGGAGGAAATTCCTGCTGATCCTGGAACAATTCCAGGCTGGCAGGAGGGAGACGGGAAAATGGGAGCAGATTCAACCAGAGTGGATTTTCCTGCAGTTAAGAGATGAGGATGAGGATGGGGATGAGGATGAGGAGCAAATTCTTCCCCATATCCAACCAAAATTTCCCCTCTTGTTGTGGAAACTCAGAATTTGGGGTTTTAGTGCAGAGGTGTTGTCTTTGTCTTTTTAATTTTCTTTCTTTTTTCTTCTTTCTTCTTTTCTTCCTTCTTCCTTCTTCTTCATGGGGTTTAGGTGGGTTTTTTGTGGTTGGGTGAAGAGGCGCCTCGGGTGGTTATCATTAGGTTAAAAATATAAAAATAATATTGAATTAAAATATAAAAAATAAAATATAAATTTATTGTATTTTAATTAATTAATATATAATATAATATGCAAAATGCAAAATGCAATATATAATATATAATATATAATATATAATATATAATATATAATATATAATATATAATATATAATATATAATATATAATATATAATATATAATATATAATATATAATATATAATATATAATATATAATATATAATATATAATATATAATATATAATATATAATATATAATATATATACTATATAGTATATAATATATAGTGTATATAAGGTATATTGTATATATAATATAATATAATATAAATTATTATTTATAATATATATTTATATTATATATATTATATTATATATTATACACTATATGTTATATATTATTGTATACTATATATTATATATTTATTATATATTATATATTATATATTATACATATAAATATAATATAAAATTTAAATACATAATTTTAAAATATAAATAATATATATATTTAGTATTGGGTAATTATTTTTTAAATCACTTTAGAAAGAGAAGGTTTTACTTTGATTTTGGGGTTTTTTTGCATGTTAGTCGTAGTTTACAGTACGTGAGACTGTAACAAAAATAAGAATTAATAAATATTCTTATTTTAAACTCGACATTTGCGCTTTTTGTGTCTTTATCTTAACCTCAGTAAAGAATAAAAGGAATAAAACCCTCACACCCTCTTTGAGTTTTAACCCCTTCCCATTTCTATCACTCCAAACCTCCTCCTCTGGCCTCTCCAAACCTCCCCAAAAATCATTTCCCTCCTCAGGCCTCTCCAAAACTCCCAAAAAATCTCCTCAAAAATCATTTTCCTCCACCTCTGGCCTCTTCAAACCTCCCCAAAAATCAATTGCCTCCTCCTCTGGCCTCTCCAAATCTCCCCAAAAATAATTTCCTTTCTCCTCTGGCCTCTTCAAACCTCCCCAAAAATCATTTCCCTCCTCCTCTGACCTCTCCAAATCACCCCAAAAATCATTTCCCTCCTCCTCTGGCTTCTCCAAACCTCTCCAAAAATCATTTCCCTCCTCCTCTGGCCTCTCCAAACTTCCCCAAAAATAATTTCCTTTCTCCTCTGGCCTCTTCAAACCTCCCCAAAAATCATTTCCCTCTTCCTCTGACCTTTCCAAATCTCCCCAAAAATCATTTCCTTCCTCCTCTGGCCTCTCCAAACCTCAAGGACATTTCCCTCCTCCTCTGGCCTCTCCAAACCTCTCCAAAAATCATTTCCCTCCTCCTCTGGCCTCTCCAAACTTCCCCAAAAATAATTTCCTTTCTCCTCTGGCCTCTTCAAACCTCCCCAAAAATCAATTCCCTCCTCCTCTGGCCTCTCCAAATCTCACCAAAAATCATTTCCCTCCTCTTCTGGCCTCTCCAAACCTCCCCAAAAATCTCCCCAAAAATCATTTCCCTTCTCCTCTGGCCTCTTCAAACCTCCCCAAAAATCAATTCCCTCCTCCTCTGGCCTCTCGAAATCTCCCCAGAAATCATTCCCCTCCTCCTCTGGCCTCTCCAAAACTCCTCAAGGACATTTCCTTCCTCCTCTGGCCTCTCCAAACCTCCCCAAGGAGGAGAGAACTCCAAAAAAATTCCAAAACTCCAGAAATCCAAACCTCCCCAAGGACATTTCCCTTCTCCTCTGGCCTCTTTCCCTCCTCTTCCCTGCAGGTCAGACCCTTCAAATCACCCGGAGCCTCCCAGATTTTGCATCACCGCAAACCTCCGGCTCCCGGAGGCATTTGTTGTGTGTTTTTTTTGGGGACAGCAGCAGCAGCAGCTCCTCGGAGCCCAACGTGTCCCCGGCAAAGAACGTGGGAGTCATTAGGAACATATAATCCATAGTTAAGGGTTGCATCACGTCCTAAATGAATGACACGCCAGGGCTCAGAAATATCTTCCAGAATGCGGAATAAATTCCCTTCCGATTCCCCCTAAAGATAAAACCGCCTCGCTGTAAAAATAAATTCTAAAGAAAATTAAATTTTAAAAGAAATTAAATTTAAAAAAAAATTTAAATCAAAACTCGGTTTGGTTTTTTGGGTGGTTTTTTTTTTGTTCTCGTTGTTTCCTCACCTCGCCGGGGGTAGGTGGAGCCAGGCAATAATTTTAACAACCACAGAGGTGGTGGAAGGAAGGGCGATAGCGATCTCGGCAATGACGGGAGCCCGAGATTATGCGAGGTAAGTGGGCAGCCGGGGCTGGGCTTGGTTGTAAATAAATCAATCATTATTCCTTTCTACCAGGAGGATCTGACCCTATATAAAAGTTCCCCCTCGCCGCCGTTCCCTCAGTCCCGTTGGCTCCTTTCCTCCGCCGGTTCGTGACGTGGGACACGGTAAGAGATGGGAATTATTTTGGAGGTGGAAGTGTGGCTTTTAAATGTATTTTTTTGGGTCTCGCTGTTCAAAAAAAATCCTATTTATTTACAAAAAAAATCCTATTTATAAAAAAAAACAATCCTATTTATTATTATTCCTTTTTATTTTGTTTTTTTTTCCTGCCGATTCAGGGGTCGTGTAACCACACAGAAAAAGGAGAGAGATGAGACGTGGGAAAAAATCTGGGGGGTTTGGAACCCCTCGGATTTCTCAAACACACACAAACAAACTCCTGAATATTCTTGGAAAACCAACCTGGAGGGAAAGGGCAGGGGAGAAAAAAAAAAAAAAGAAAAAAAGAAAAAAAGATTTGCAGGTGCAAAGAATGGGAAACAGGAACAGGAACACAAAGTGGGGCTCTATCCTCATTTTCCAGCCTTTTATCTGGATGGGTTTGTTTTGTTTTGTTTCGTTTTGTTTGTTTTGCTTTGTTTTGTTTGTTTTTTGAGCACTTCGCCTCTTGGAGGAGCCGCTGTCGCCTCAGGCGTTGGGACACCTCATCCTGCTGATTTTTTCCCTTTCAGAGCGGTCCCTTCCCTTCACAGGAGCATCAATTCGAGGACGTGGCCGGGGTGGGGATTAAGCGTTAAATTTCAGAGCATCCCTCGGGGACAGACGCTCATCAAACCCTGCGAGTGCTGCCCTGGAGCTGCTGAAGTTTTGGGGGTTTTATTTTATTTTATTTTATTTTATTTTATTTTATTTTATTTTATATTTTAATTTAATTTAATTTAATTTTCACCTTTCTTTTGCTTCGCTGACAACTTTTTCCTCAGGTTGTTCCTCTTCTGCAGGAGACAGGAAACTCGGAGCCGCTTGAAAAGCGGGAATGAAGAATTTCAAAGTACAACCAAGTTGTTGTTATGCAAATAACCGGCCCGGGGAACATTAATCCCTATCCCTGAGCATCGCAGCCCTTTCAAAATTCCCAAACCACATTTGGATGAGGGCAATTCTGGGGTGCCTCTTGCAGTGACACACCTGAGGGAGGGAATTATTAAGGAATGATTGTTGTCCTAGATAAGAAAAAGAACAGTTATATGTGGATAAGGAGGTTTTGTGGGTGGAATAAGGTGAAAATTTTACATTTTAATTCATTAATTCATTAGGCTGACAATTTTTGTAGAGGTGGAGGAAGGAGCAAGAAAGGAAAAGAAGATAATTCCCTGCTGGAAGGGCACAGGGTGACCCAGCCACAAAACTCTCCGTTTTTATGGTTTTTTGGTGGTTTTTTTGAGTGCCCCTGGAAGAGCTCAGACCCAGTTTTTATCTCTCTCCCCCACAGGATTCAAACCACACGGACCATGGGTTCCCACCAGCAGAAAGGCGATGGCCAAGGCATGGTTGAGCAGTCTGGGGGCTGCCACGGTGGTGGCGGCGGCTGTGGCTGCTGCTGTCATGGAGGAGGATGTCACAGCAGCCAGGGCTACCAGAGCCAAGGATCGTCCTGCCATGGAGGAGGAGGAGGAGGAGGAGGAGGAGGAGGCTGCTGCGGTGGCTGTGGCGGCGGCGGCGGTGGAAGCGGCGGAGGTGGCGGGATCATTTATCAGACTCACATGCAATCATCCTCCTGTGGAGGAGGAGGAGGAGGAGGAGGTGGAGGAGGAGGAGGAGGAGGCCAGCAGAGCCAAGGATCCATCTGCATTATTGGAGGAGGAGGAGGAGGTGGAGGAGGGCAACAAAGCCAAGGCCCCATCATTATTGGAGGGGGTGGAGGTGGTGGGGGAGGATGTTCTGACCACCAGAGCCACATGCCCATCTGCATCGGAGGAGGAGGAGGAGGAGGAGGAGGAGGCCAGCAAAGCCAAGGGCCCATCTGCATAGGGGGAGGAAGCAGCGGCGGTGGTGGTGGTGGTGGTGGTGGTGGAGGCCAGCAGGGCAAAGGAATCATCATTGTTGGCGGAGGCAGCGGTGGAGGAGGAGGAGGAGGTGGAGGAGGGTCAGGCCACCAAGGCCAAGGTCCCATCTGCATTGAAGGAGGAGGAGGAGGAGGAGGAGGAGGAGGTGGTGGTCAGCAAAGCCAAGGTCCCATCTGTGTCGGTGGGGGTGGCAAGGGAGGAGGAGGAGGAGGAGGAGGTGGTGGTGGTGGTGGTGGCAAGGGAAGTGGAGGTGGTGGCTCAGGGATGCAGGGACAAGGTCCCATCATTATTAGTGGAGGAGGAGGAGGAGGAGGTGGTGGTGGTGGTGGTGGTGGCAAAGGAAGTGGAGGTGGTGGCTCAGGGATGCAGGGACAAGGTCCCATCATTATTAGTGGAGGAGGAGGAGGAGGAGGAGGTGGAGGCTCAGGCCACCAAGGCCAAGGTCCCATCTGCATTGGAGGTGGCAGTGGAGGAGGAGGAGGAGGAGGAGGAGGAGGAGGAGGGTCAGGCCACCAAGGCCAAGGTCCCATTTGCATTGGAGGTGGCAGTGGAGGAGGAGGAGGAGGAGGAGGCGGAGGAGGTCAGCAAAGCCAAGGCCCCATCATTATTAGTGGTGGTGGTGGTGGTGGTGGTGGTGGTGGTGGCGGCTCAAGCCACCAAGGCCAAGGTCCCATCTGCGTTGGTGGGGGTGGCATGGGAGGAGGAGGAGGAGGAGGAAGCTCAGGACACCAAGGCCAAGGTCCCATCATTATTAGTGGAGGAGGAGGAGGAGGAGGAGGTGGAGGTTCAGGCCACCAGGGTCAAGGTCCCATCTGCATTGGAGGTGGCATGGGAGGAGGAGGAGGAGGAGGAGGAGGAGGTTCAGGCCACCAGGGTCAAGGCCCTGTCTGCATTGGAGGTGGCATGGGAGGAGGAGGAGGAGGAGGAGGAAGCTCAGGGCACCAAGGACAAGGCCCCATCATTATCAGTGGAGGAGGAGGAGGAGGAGGCTCAGGGCAGCAGAGCCAAGGCCCCGTGTGCGTTGGAGGAGGAGGAGGAGGAGGAGGAGGAGGTTCAGGCCACCAGGGCCAAGGTCCCGTGGTCATCATCGGTGGTGGTGGAGGAGGAGGAGGAGGAGGTGGAGGTGGCTCCTGCAGCTCCGGGGGAGGAATGTCCATGCAGCAGCAGACCCAGCCCATCTGCTGGCCACCACAAACCAAGCGCAAGTAGCAGCTGCCAGAAGGACTCTGACACCAGGGACACCCAGGATATGAAGATTCCTCACATTTCCTCCTCTGTTAAATTTATTTCCGTTTGTTCTCTCCTCCCTTCCCCTGGGAATGTCCTGAGAGAAACCTCTGGTGTTTTGTGTCCCTAATTCCAGCCAGGGCCGTTCCTGCGTGCCTGTTCCTGCCTCAATTTTCAAGTGCTTGCACCAGACAATAAAACTTGTGGTTCTAGAGAGTTCCGTGTGTGAGTGGTTGCATTTTCCAGCCCCGGGTGCTTTATTTCCATCCCTGGTTTGATTCCAGCGTTGTTGCAATAAAGTTCTGGAGCAAAACTCCAAAACTGAAACCCCACAAGAGAATTTAGATTCATTATGACATGGAGATGTGAGAATTTCAGATGACCCTTTATCGTAGGCCTCCAGATGTTAGGATGTATTTCAAAGAGTGCTTTGGAATATATATTAAATCCATTTTAGAAAGCATTTAGTGGATGCTGAACGCTGTGTCTGTTAACATTTTGCATGATTACAAGCATCCAGGACTTCTTGGTGATAGTAAAGGGAAAATTGCAACATCCCGGGACAACAAGGCCAAGAATGCAGATAAAGAGAGGGACACAGACCCTTAGCCAGCATAAACTGAATATTTCCATGAAACAACGCCAAAGAGAGCCAGAAGCCGCGCAGGAGAGATAAAAGTGAAGAGTTCACTGAAGAAGACTCCGTTCCTTCATCCCCCGGGTCTCAGAAGATCACCACAACAAACTGAGCATGCCCAGATGGGTGTGGAGTTAATTACCATACAAGGAGAGGATGGGCGGGGCCAGGGAATGAATATGTATGAGGCGGATTATGCATATGTAAGACTGTGAGGAATAATAGAGGGAAACACCATCAGGTGGGTATGAGTGTCTTTGGTGAAAATATTCCCCACGCATCTCAGCGCCGATTAAATACATACCGCTCTAACAACTGTCATTAGTTGTGGAGTTTTATTTCCGCCCACGTTTCACATTAAACACTCTCAGGTTATTTTTTTAATGTCTCTTGATGATGATGATCCCGACTTTTGCCTGTTAGAGAAATGACCACAAAATTGATCACTGGGGACCTCACCAAAATTCTGGTGATGCCCGAGAAAGTTCTGGGTGGGTTCAGAGAGAGAAGATGACAAAAATCTGCTATGAAGGACTTCAAGGTGCAATTACACGGGTGAGCGAAGCTCAGGCCCCTTCATGCAGAAGCTCCCAGTGCTCTCAAAAGTGGAAAAAAAAAATTAAGGGGTCCCCAACACTTTCCCAGCTCTGAACCCCCAGAGCAATCAGACCCCCAGGATTTCAGCCCGGCTCTTCCAAGGGCTGGGATGTTCAGGCTGGAACTGTCAGGGATTTCCTCATTCCCACAGGGCTAAAGCACAGCTCCGGGTGTTGAGTCTTTGGAGGGAGTTTCCCTGTGGGAAGGGATCCCTTTGATGTGGTCTGCTCTGGTAATTTAGCAGGGAAAGGGAATTAAACTCAGGACTGTCCTACGGGAGGCAGCTGAGGGACACCTGGAGTTGTCCCAGGAGGAGCAGGAGTGACCCAGGCTTCTCCTGTCCCTCCACCCTCTGCTCTGTCCCCCTTGGGGACCTCAGAACACCTCCAGAAGAGCCCCTCCAGCTGCCACCAGGAGAGTTGAATTTCCTGGGAATTCTATCACGGGAAGCCATCGGTTGTGCTGAAATTGCAGTGGCACAAGCACTGATGTTGCTGGCACAGAGATTGGGATCTCATTTCAGGAGGGTGGGAACGGTGTTGTCAGAAATCCCTGCACCCACAAATGGCCCAGGAGCAAGGAAATCAAATCCAAATGACAAAAATTCCCAAGGAGACATCAAGGGCACGGCACAGCCTCAAATCCTCCTGTTGATTCTTCAGAAATCCCAGTGCCACGCCCAAAATGGGCAGGAATTCACCCTTTGGGTCCATACCCATGGAGATGCTGCTGCACTGGGTGGATGTTTGGTCTGGAACCCCTCCAGATCCAGTGGTGGGGCCTGCCCGACATCTGCTCTCTCCAGAGTGGCAGAATCAAACAAAAATCCCAATCAACCCTTCACTGCCATGGTGGAAAACGTCCCACAGCCACAGGGGATCCCTTTGGTGCCCCAGGAACCCTATTCCCACCCCTGGGAATCTCCACAGTCACAGAATATCCCGAGGTGGAAGGGCATTATCTGTAAGAGTCAGGACTTGTTGGTCCCTGGTTTTGCCTCACAACCCTTTGTCAAGGAAGAAGGGAAGGGGCTCTGGCTCCTAAACCACAATGCGTGTTTGGAAAGCTTTGAACTGCAGGTATGTCCACTGGAGCAGAGCTGACTGCTCCCATGGGAACTTGTATGAAAACAATGGACAGTTTGGACAGCCTGTGCTTACCAGCATTTAGGGACCAGACCTGTTTGTCCCAAACTCGCCTGCTGAATGGTCTCACCTGGTTCCCAGAGCAACAGACCTCAGCACAATGACTCTCAGGTGCCCCCCACTTCTGCCTGCGTTGGCCGAGTGCCCCCCGCTTCTGAAATGACTTTTAAACCTGCACCTCTGTGACTCACATTTGGAGATCTCCCCATGGTGAGGACGATGGATCCATTGGCGCGACGCCACGAGGATGCGCTCAGCCGAGGTAGCTCTATAACCCCTGCCCCCCTTTCCTCGCTCTGTATCCAATTTTTCCTTTCTTATTCCCTCTATCACAAGTGTTGTTGGCATCAATAAAGGTGCATTTGCGTGTGTAATTAAATATTTGTCCCCTCGAGTGCTTTTTGCACTCTAAAGATCACAAGAACCTATCAAGATTCCTTTTTGGATTGTGACACTATCAAAGCCCTGCACAGACACCCCATCAATCCCCCCCCATGCCTCCAGTCTGTAACTCTCAATAAAATGAGGCTCCCCAGCCCCTTCTGGTGTTGATCACCAGTGGCATCTCCTGGCTGGAGTGGAGGGTGGAAGCTTCCAGAATGCTTCTGGAGACCCAGGATCCTGCCACGGGATTCAGAGCTCACATGTGGGTGCTGCCGTGGATGCAGGGCAGCCAAGGAGGTGATGCAAGGGAGAGGCATCTTTGGCAACCAGTGAGGCAGGGCAAGTGGGGTAAAGGAAGAGAGTTTGTTTGGAGAATAAACTTATCTCCGTTCCCCTGGAGACCTCACTTCCTGCTCAGGATGAACGATATAAAGGTTGGTGGATCGTGGGGTGCTTCATTTGCTCAGCTCTGCCCTGAGGTGTCCGTGGTCTGAGCCAGAAAAGGGTAAGTCCAGGTCTGCACAAGGGAGGGATTCTTCTCTTCCTTTCCTGCTCCAAAATGCAAAGTTTTGGTAAAAAACCCAAAACTGGGTGGTGCTGGTGGAAGGGCAGGGAGTGCTGGGGTGAATTTAAATCTCTTGTGGATGCCTTGGTCCCACCAGAGCAAACAGAAGGAGGATCAGCCTGTGCTGCTGAAAGTTGTCTCTTCTCAGTATTGAGGTGGAGATGGAATGGCTTTGGGAGAAGGAGATGGGAAACGTTTGGGATCAAATCTTTAACAGATGATCCTGGACACTACAAAGTGTTGTTGGGCTGGACCGGGGTCACAGCATTTGGGAAATTCTCGTGAATTCCCTGTCCTGGAGTAAAAACCTTTTCCTTTCAGGGTCACACTCCAAGATGTGCTCCAGACAAAGCAGGTACTTAAGCAGGATCTTCCCCTGGGCGGGGAAGGAGGTCGAGCATCCAGGGTTGGAGGATGCCCTGGAGGATCAGCCCCGGGGGTGGAGGATGCCCCGGAGGATCAGCCCCGGGTGCCACTATCACCACTGGCAGTGGAGGACTAGGAGTAGGAGGTTCAGTCACCCAGGGCTTTTAGGGAGGATGAAATAAGAAAACCTTATCAATATGATTGCTTATTTGTAGACAATATGAAACATACAAGTGAAATAGAGTTGAAGGCAAGTTTTGATGTCTAAGATGCCAAGCTTTAGTTACTGAACAACTGGAAAACAAAGGTGTGGCCAGCTGAAAGTAAATCCCCTCTTGCTGAAACAATGCCCTTCTCCTTGCCAAAAGTCTAAGGGTCAAAACAGACCCTGCTAGCTCAGCAAGAAGGGTCCAAAGAGTAGTTTATAGAGTTTAAAATATAACACTGTATAATAATGTAGTGATTCTTATAGGCTGTATGTAAATGCTACAAGATTTCTATCTTGTACTAGATTAGATGGTGTAAATTAGAATATTCAGTATAGAAGAAGATTTAATGTATTGTAATGAGAACTTTGCTCTCTCTCTCTCTCTTCCTCCTCTCTTGCTCCTTCTCTTCTTCACTCTCCTCTCACTCTGCAGGTGGCAGCTCGAAGCAGGGCCCCTTCACCCACACCCTGTGCAATAAACTGCATGCCCCAAAACCAGGCTTGACTCCAGAGATCTCTCGTCTCCGTCCATCACGACTGACCCGCCGTTCCCACACATGGCGATGGTTCTGTGATCATCAGTGCAAATAGTTCACAACTGAATGTGTAGGTGGCTACTTCTGCTCTGAAGGAAGGTCCAGCGAGCAGAAGACCCAGCCCACCTGCTGGCCGCTGCAGACCAAGCACAAGTAGCGCCTGACAGAGGGATTCTGAGGACGCCCAGGATATGAAGATTCCGTGCATTTCCTCCTCTGTTAAATTTAAGATTCTTCGCGTTTGTTCTCTTCGCCCTTCCCCTGGGAATGTCCTGAGAGGAACCTCTGGTGTTGTGTGTCCCTAATTCCAGCACTGGCACATCCGCCCTGTACCTCCAGTCTGTGACTCTCAATAAAATGAGGCTCCCCAGCACCTTCTGGTTTCAGTCACCAGCGGCATCTCCCGGCTGGAAGCTGGAGAGCTGCTGGAGCCCCAGGATGCTGCCACGGGATACTGAGCTCACGTGTGGCAGCTGCCGTGGATGAAGAGCAGCTGAGGAAGTGAGGCACAGGAGAGGCATCGTCCGCATCCATTGAGTCAGGGGAAGTAGGATAAAGGAACAGAGTTTGGTGAATAAACCTATCTCCGTTCCCCTGGAGACCTCACTTCCCACTCAGGATGAACGAAAGATAAAGGTTGGTGGATCGTGGGGTGCTTCATTTGCTCAGCTCTGCCCTGAGGTGTCCGTTGTGTGAGCCAGAGAAGGGTAAGTCCGGGTCTGCACAAGGGTGGGATTCTTCTCTTCCTTTCCTGCTTCCAAAAAGGAAAATTTTGGTTAAAAAACCAAAACTGGGTGGTGGTGGAAGAGCAGGGAAAGCGCTTCAGTTGCTCTGAAGGGGTGAATTTAAATCTCTTGTGGATGCCTTGGTCCCACCAGAGCAAACAGAAGCAGGATCAGCCTGTGCTGCTGAAAGTTGTCTTTTCTCAGGATTGAGATGGAAATGGAATGGCTTTGGGAGAAGGAGATGGGAAAACTTTGCGATAAAAGTTTTTAAAAGATGATCCTGGATTCTACGAAGTGTTGTTGGGCTGGACCAGGATCACAGGCCTTGGGAAATTCTCATGAATTCCCTGTCCTGGAATAAAAACCTTTTCCTTTCAGGGTCACACTCCAAGATGTGCTCCAGACAAAGCAGGTTCTTAAACTGGATCTTCTCCTGTGCATGTCTCCAGTCCCAGGAATCCTCCGGCAGGGGAGGAGGCCAACTGTTCAGCGGTGAAGGACGCCGAGCATCCGGAGGTGGAGGGGGCAGACTGTCCGGGGGTAGAGGATATCCCGGAGGATCAGTCCCGGGTGTCACCATCACCACGGAAGGTGGAGGAATAGGAGTAGGAGGTTCAGTCATCCAGGGCGACGGTTCCGTGATCATCAGCGGGAATAGTTCACATACTGAACGTATAGGTGGCTACTACTGCCCTGAAGGAAGGTCCAGCGAGCAGCAGACCCAGCCCATCTGCTGGCCACCACAAACCAAGTGCAAGTAGCGTCTCCCAGAGGGACTCTGAGGAAGAAAAGGATATGAAGATTCCGCGCATTTCCTCCTCTGTTAAATTTAAGATTATTTGTGTTTGTTCTCTCCTCCCTTCCCCTGGGAATTTCCTCAGAGAAACCTCTGGTGTTGTGTGTCCCTAATTTCAGCCAGCGCTGTTCCTGCGTGCCTGTTCCTGCCTCAATTTTCAAGTGCTTGCACCAGACAATAAAATTTGCAGTTCTAGAGAGTTTCGTGTGTGAGTGGTTGCATTTTTCGGCCGCGGGTGCTTTAATTCCATCCCTGGTTTGATTCCAGTGTTGTTGCAATACAGTTCTGGAGAAAAACTCCAAAACTGAAACCCCACCAGCAGAGGAGATTTTGGATTCACTAAATACTCTCAGGTCATTTTTTTTGATGTGGTCTGCTCCAGCAACATAGCAGGGAAAGGGAATTAAACTCAGGACTGTCCTACGGGAGGCAGCTGAGGGACACCTGGAGTTGTCCCAGGAGGAGCAGGAGTGACCCAGGCTCCTCCTGTCCCTCCACCCTCTGCTCTGTCCCCCTTGGGGCCCTCAGAACACCTCCAGAAGAGCCCCTCCAGCCAGTGCTGCCACTGGAATAATTGAATTTCCTGGGAATTCTATCACGGGGAGCCATCAGTTGTGCTGAAATTGCAGTGGCACAAGCGCTGATGTTGCTGGCACAGAGATTGGGATCTCATTTCAGGAGGGTGGGAACGGTGTTGTCAGAAATCCCTGCACCCACAAATGGCCCAGGAGCAAGAAAATCAAATCCAAATGACAAAAATTCCCAAGGAGACAGCAGGGGCACGGCACAGGCTCTCAAATTCTCCTGTTGATTCTTCAGAAACGCCAGAGTCATCCCCGAAACAGGCAGGAATTCATCCTTTGGGTCCATACCCACAGGGATGCTGCTGCACTGGGGGGATGTTGGGTCTGGAACCCCTCCAGATCCAGTGGTGGGGCCTGCCCGAGCTCTGCTCTTTCAAGAGTGGTGGAATCAAACAGAAATCCTGATCAACCCTTCACTGCTGTGGTGGGAAACCTCAGAGTGGTGGAATCACAGAATATCCTGTGATAAAAGGGACCCCCAAGGATCATCAGAGCCCTGCACAGACACCCCACCAATGCCCCCTGTGCCTCCAGTCTGTGACTCTCAATAAAACGAGGCTCCCCACCTCCTTCTGGTTTCAGTCACCAGAGTCATCTCCCGGCTGGAGTGGAGGGTAGAAACTTCCAGAATGCTGCTGGAGCCCCAGGATCCTTCCACGGGATTCTGAGCTCACGTGTGGGAGCTGCAGTGGATGCAGGGCAGCCAAGGAAGTGAGGCACGGGAGAGGCATCGTCACGGGAGAGGCATCGTCACAAGGGAGGCATCGTCCGCATCCAGTGAGTCAGGGAAGTAGGATAAAGGAAGAGAGTTTTTTTGGTGAATAAACCTATCTCCGTTCCCCATTCTCCTGGAGACCTCACCTCCCACTCAGGATGAAAGGTATAAAGGTTGGTGGATCTTGGGGTGCTTCATTTGCTCAGCTCTGCCCTGAGGTGTCCGTGGTCTGAGCCAGAGAAGGGTAAGTCCAGGTCTGCACAAGGGTGGGATCCTTCTTTTCCTTCTTCCAAAATGTAAACTTTTGGTTAAAAACCCAAAACTGGGTGGTGGTGGAAGGGCAGGGAAGTTGCTGGGATGAATTTAAATCTATTGTGGATGCCTTGGTCCCGCCAGAGCAAACAGAAGCAGGATCAGCCTGTGCTGCTGAAAGTTGTCTCTCCTTGAGGTGGAGATGGAATGGCTTTGGAAGAAGGAGATGGAAAAACTTTGGGATAAAATCTTTAAAAGATGATACTGGATTCTACAAAGTGTTGTTGAGCTGGACCGGGGTCACAGGCCTTGTGAAATTCTCATGAATTCCCTGTCCTGGAGTAAAAACCTTTTCTTTTCAGGATTACACTCTAAGATGAGCTCCAGAGAAAGCAGGTGCTTAAGCTCGATCTTCCCTGTGCACATCCCGAGACCCAGGGATCCTCCAGCTGTGGAGGAGGAGGATCATCCAGTGTTGGAGGAGGAGGAGGGTCATCCGGGGATGGAGGAGAAGGATCGAACGGCAGTGGAGGAGGCAGTCCGTCCAGTGGTGGAGGATCCTCCGGAGGATCAGCCCCGGGTGTCACTATCACCACTGAAGGTGGAGGAATAGGAGTAAGAGGTTCAGTCACCCAGGGCGATGGTTCCGTGATCATCAGTGGGAATTGTACAAATACTGAACGTATAGGTGGCTACTACTGCCCTGAAGGAAGGTCCAGGGAGAAGTAGACCCAGCCCATCTGCTGGCCACCGCAGACCAAGCACAAGTAGCGCCTGCCAGAAGGACTCTGAGGAAGCCCAGGATATCCAGATTCCCGCGCATTCCTCCTCTGTTAA
Organism: Acrocephalus arundinaceus; assembly: GCA_021534815.1. Classification (NCBI taxonomy): domain Eukaryota; kingdom Metazoa; phylum Chordata; class Aves; order Passeriformes; family Sylviidae; genus Acrocephalus; species Acrocephalus arundinaceus. The sequence goes on from JAJEOU010003003.1 coordinate 886,157, forward strand.
CTTTATGATTATTTGTGTTTGTTCTCTCCTCCCTTCCCCTGGGAATGTCCTCAGAGAAACCTCTGGTGTTGTGTGTCCCTAATTCCGGCCAGCGCTGTTCCTGTGTGCCTGTTTCTGCCTCAATTTTTAAGTGCTTGCACCAGACAATAAAACTTGCAGTTCTAGAGAGTTTTGTGTGTGAGTGGTTGCATTTTTCTGGCCGCGAGTGCTTTAATTCCATCTCTGGTTTGGTGGGAAGAGTTGGGAATTTTAGTGGAAACAAATCAAAGATTGGGGTGGGAAGAGGCAGGAATTTTTATGGGAAAGAAAAATCAAAGAGATGGGATGGGAAAGCCAGGAATTTTTTATAGGAAAAGCCAACCTGTCCTTGGGAGATTTTTTTCCAGCTCTGGATGAGGGCAGGGCCATCCAAAGCTTTTTTGGGTGAAACTTAGGGAGGAACGGTGAAGATTTCATCCAAACCGAGGGGAGGTGAGGGCAGCTGGAGGTTTCAAGACCTTCCAGAAAACCTAAAAGAGCCCCAAATAATTTTTGGCTTTCCTGTTTGGAGAGGAGTTGGTTGAAAACAGCCACAAAATTTGACTAAAATGCTTTGCGTGGAGTCACTTCCTCGGATGGATGTTCAGGATTCCCTGGAATCCCTGGAAAAAAGGATCCTGATCTGGGTGGGATATGGATTTGTAGGGATTCCCAAAGTTCAGGATCCCCATCTGTAGGGAAATGGATTTGTAGGGAATTCTAAAGTTCGGATCGCCATCTGTAGGGAAATGGATTTGTAGGGAATTCTAAAGTTCAGGATCCCCTGAATAAAAGGATCCACATCTGCGGGGCAATGGATTTGTAGAGATTCCTGAAGGTTCAGGATTCCCTGGAATCCCTGAAAAAAGGATCCTCATCTATATGGGAGATGGATTTGTAGAGGAATTCCTGAAGTTCAGGATTCCCTGGAATCCCTAAATAAGGATCCTCATCTGTGGGGCAAATGGATTTGTAGGGAATCCTCAAGTTCAGGGATTCCCTGGAATCCCTAAATTAAGGATCCTCATCTGGGTTGGAATGGATTTGTAGGGAATTCCCAAAGTTCAGAAATCCCCATCTGTAGGGAAATGGATTTGTAGGGAATTCCTAAAGTTCAGGATCCCTGGAATAAAAGATCCACATCTGCGGGGCAATGGATTTTGTAGAGATTCCTGAGTTCAGGATTCCCTGGAACCCCTAAATAAAGGATCCTCATCTGGGCAGGGATGGATTTGTAGGGAACTCCAAAGTTCAGGATTCCCTGGAATCCTGAAAAAGGATCCTCACTGTGGGGGAATGGATTTGTAGGGAATTCCTAAAGTTCAGGACCCTGGAATCCTAAATAAGGATCCTGATCTGTGGGAGATGGATTTGTAGGGAATTCCAAAGTTCAGGATCCCCATCTGTAGGGAAATGGATTTTGTAGGAATTCCCAAAGTTCAGGATTCCCTGAATAAAGGATCCACATCTGAGGGGCAATGGATTTGTAGAGAATTCCCAAAGTTCAGAAATCCCTGGAATCCCTGAAAAAAGATCCTGATCTGGGTGGGATGGATTTTGTAGGGAATTCCCAAAGTTTCAGGATCCCTCTGTAGGGAAATGGATTTGTAGGGAATTCCCAAAGTTCAGGATCCCCATCTGTAGGGAATGGATTTGTAGGGAATTCCCAAAGTTCAGGATCCTCATCTGTAGGGAAATGGATTTGTAGGAATTCCAAAGTTCAGGATCCTCTGAATAAAGGATCCACATCTGCGGGGCAAATGGATTTGTAGAGAATTCCTGAAGTTCAGGATTCCCTGGAATCCCTAAATAAAGGATCCTGATCTGTGGAGGGAATGGATTTGTAGGGAATTCCCAAGTTCAGAAATCCTAAATTTTTTTAAATTTTTTTTAACTTTAAATTTTATCTTTTCCTCTCTCCAGCTCCCCACCTCCCCAAAAATGCGTCGCGCCACCGGCTGCCCTCTGAGCCAGATCTGCCTCCCTCCTCCCGCCGTCCTGGTCAGGAATTTCCGGTGAGCTCCAGCGGGGAATCCCTGCGGGTGGCGGTGCCTCCCTGCCGGGGAAATCCTGCTGCCTCCCGCACACCACGTGCTCAGCCTGGGCGGCCCTGGACAGCCTGGGCAACCTGGGCAACCTGGCCCGGGCCAGCTGTGACAACCCTGGGCTGGCGGCCACCATCCGCGCGCACGTGCTACCGCGGTGTCACAGGACGTGCCGGAACCCTGCTGCTGCTGCTGGGTGACGGAGTGTTGGCACCCAGCAGGGAGTGGGCCAGGAGCTCACCAAGTGTGTCACCCCGTGTCAGGATCCGTGTGGTCAGGAGGTCACCACCAAGTGTGTCACACAATGTCAGGATCGTGTTGTCAGGAGGTCACCAAGTGTGTCACAACGTGTCAGGATCCGTGGTGGCCAGGAGGTCACTACCAAGTGTGTAACGACGTGTCAGGATCGCGTGTTTGTCGGAGGTCACCAATGTGTCACCACATGTCAGGATCCGTGTTGTCAGGAGTCACCAAGTGTGTCACCACATGTCAAGATCCATGTTGTAAAGGAGGTGACAAACGTGTCAAGATCCGTGTTGTCAGGAGGTCACCAAAAATGTGTCACCACATGTCAGGATCCGTGTTGTCAGGAGGTCACCACAAGTGTGTCACACGTGCCAGGATCCATGTTGTAAAGAGGTCACCACGTGTGTCACAACATGCCAAGATCATGTTGTAAGGAGGTCACCACCAAGTGTGGTCACCACGTGCCAGGATCCCTGTGGCAAGGAGGTCACCAAGTGTGTCACCACATGTTCAAAGATCCAGTTTTGTAAGGAGGTCACCAAGTGGTGGTCACGAGTGTCAAGATCCCATGCTGTAAGGAGGTGACAACGTGTCAAGATCCGTGTTGTCAGGAGGTCACCAAGTGTGTCACCACGTGTCAGGATCCATGTTGTAAGGAGGTCACCAAGTGTGTCACCACGTGTCAGGACCCGTGTTGTCGGAGGTCACCAATGTTGACGACGTGTGTGGATCCATGTTGTAAGGAGGTCACCACATGTTGTCACCACATGTGTGGATCTGCTGCCTAGAGGTACCAAATGTGTACCCGACATCAGACCGTGCTGTAAGGAGGTCCCACCAGTGTGTCACCCAAGTGTGTGGATCCATGTTGTAAGGAGGGTCACCAACAGTAGCCATGAGGACACAGAAGGAGGAACAAGTGCACAAGTGTGCAGATCCGTGCGCAAGGGTCACCCACAGTGGTCAGCCATGCCAAGATCCGTGTTGTAAAGAGGTCACCAGTGTGTCACCACGTGCCAAGATTCCTGCTGCAAGGGAAGTGACAACGTGCACCACGTGTCAGTGCCGTGCTGCAAGGAGGTCCCACGTGTTCACAGACGTGCCAGGACCCTGCTTGTAAGAGGTCACCAAGTGTGTCACCACGTGCCAGGATCCCGTGTTGCCAGGAGGTACACAAGTGTGTCCCGAACCGGGGTGCACCTGTGCAGACCTGTGCAGGATGGTCCAGTGTGTCTCAGCCTGCGGGGGCTGGAAGGAAGGTCAACCAGGGGCCTCGACCCTGGTGGTTCGAAGGCGGCTGCAAGAGGTACACGTATCACGCAGCTGGAGTGAGAGCCGTGTGGTGGCGAGGAGGCCCTCAGGTCCACAGAGCAAACGCAGGACGGTGTGGGCATCCAGCCCCTGTGGCGCATCAACTAGAGTCAAGAAGGGCTCCAAGCGGCAGCTTACCTCAGCATGTGCAGATCCATGCAACAAGAAGGGTGGCCCAAGTGCCCATGCCGTGCCAAGATCCCTGCTGTGTGAGCAGGTGTGACCCCAGGTGTGACCCCAGGTGTGTCACCAGGTGTTGGTGGACCCGTGCTGTCAGGAGCGTCAACCAAGTGTGTCACCACATGCCAGATTCCGTGCTGCAAGTGAGGTCACCAAATGTGTCACTAGATGTGTGGACCCGTGCTGTCAGGAGGTCACCAAATGTGTCACCAGGTGTGTGGACCCATGTTGTCAGGAGGTCACCAAGTGCAGATCCAGGTGGTGGATCCGTGCTGTCAGGAGGTACCAATGTGTCAACCACATGCCCAAGATCCTGTTGTGTCACCAGATGTGCCACCAGGTGTGTGGATCCATGTTGCAAGGAGGTGCAAAGTGCGAACCAGATGTGTGGACCCGTGCTGCCAGGAGGTCACCAAAGGTGCCACCAGGTGTGTGGATCCATGTGTGTCAGGGAGGTCACGAAATGGTCACCAGGTGTGTGGATCCGTGTTGCAGGAGGTCACCAAATGTGTCACCAGGTGTGTGGATCCGTGTTGCAAGGAGTCACCAAAAGTGCAGAACCAGGTGTGTAGATCATGTTGTCGGAGGTCACCAAATGTGTCACCACGTGTCAGGATCCGTGTCGCACGGAGGTCCAACCAAGTGCACCAGGACATGTGTGGACCCATGCTGTCAGGAGGTCACAAATGTGTCACCACGTGCCAGATCCCTGCCTGCCAAGATGTCACCAAGTGTGTTACCAGGTGTGTGGATCCATGTTGCAAGGAGGTCACCAAGTGCACCAGGACATGTGTAGACCGTGCTGCCAGAGAATTGTCACAAGTGTGTCACCACTTGTGGTTGATCCGTGTTGCAAGGAGGTCGCCAAGTGTGTCACCACGTGCCAGGATCCCTGCTGTGCCCCACTGTGCCACCAGATGTGCAGATCCCTGCTGCCAGGAGGTCACCAAATGTGTCACCACGTGCCAGGATCAGTGTTGTGCCACCAGATGTGCACCCAGGGTGTGTCGACCCCTGCTGTGTGACCAGGTGTACCACCAGATGTGTGGACCCATGTGTCAGGAGGTCACCAAGTGTGTCACACGTGCCAGGATCAGTGTTGTGCACCAGATGTGCCACCAGATGTGTTGACCCCTGCTGCCAGGGCGTGGCAGGTCGTCACCACGTGCCAAGGTCCCTGCGGTGCCACCACAAATGTGCCACCAGGTGTGTGGATCCTGCTGCAGGGAGTGACCACCTGCCAAGGAGTGCCACCCTGCCAAGGAGTGAACCACCTGCCAGGACCCCTGCTGCCAGGGAGTGACCACCTCCAGGGAGTGACCACATGCCAAGGAGTGACCACCTGCCAAGACCCTTGCTGCCAGGGAGTGACCACCTGCCAGGGAAGTGACCACGTGCCAAGGAGTGACCACTGCCAGGGAATGACCACCTGCCAAGATCCCTGCTCCCAGGGCGTGACCACCTGCCAGGGAGTGACCACCTGCAGGACCGCTGGCAGCAGGGCGTGACCACCTGCCCAGCCCCGTGCCCGTGTCCCAGCTGTGCCACCACTCAGGGGTTGTCCAGGTTGTCACCCGCTGCTCCGACTCCTGCAGCCACACACCTGCGTCACCCAGACCTGCCCGGTGTGCGGCCTGCCCCCACTCTGCTGCCGCCAAAATTCGGGCTCCCTGAGGGGGATTTCCCGGGATTTTCCCGCTGGGATCTCCGAAGGAAAAGGAAAATCTTCGTTTTCCCGTTCCTGCGTTTTTAACCCCAAGAAAAGTGCCTTTCCTCGCGGGATGGAAGGAGCGATTTTGTGCCCCGGGGTTGTTCCCCCTCAACCCCGGAGGGGAGAGAGAAGAAAAAAATCCGCAGCTCCCCCCTGGAACCCGGGAGTGCCGGCGGCTAGGCAGGGATTTCCCTGTATCCAGGGATTCCCTTTTCCAGGGGATTTCCCTTCATTCCTGGAATCCCTTTTCCAAGGTATGTTCCCCTCTTACAAGGGATTCCTTTTTCCAGGAATTATCCTTTCCAAGGGATGTTCCCATTTTTTCCAGGGCTTCAGCTGGAGGAAA
>JAJEOU010003003.1:892038-1019217 GCA_021534815.1 Acrocephalus arundinaceus
GATTCCACTGCTGTTGCAATCAAGCTTCAGAGCGAAACTCCAAAACTGAACTCAAACAGTCGTGGTGGATATCAAAAGAAATCCAGTCACCGTTCACTGCCATGATGGGAAAATTCACAGGGGATCCTTTGGTGCCCCAGGAATACCAGCCACCCTGTTGCCCTGGGAATGTCCACAGCCAAGAATACCCGAGGTGGAGGGACACCCAAGGACCATCAGACACCCACCAATAACCTCCTGCTCCAGTTCTGGAATTCTCAATAAATGAGGATCCCCAGCCCCTTCTGGTTCAAGTTACCAGCAGCATCTCCCGGCTGGATGGAGGTAGAAGTTCCAGAATGCTGCTGAGCCCAGGATCTGCCAGGGGATTCTGAGCTCACATGTGGGCGCTTCCATGATGCAGGGCAGCCAAGGAGGTGATGCAAGGGAGAGGTGTACTCGGCAACCAGTGAGGTGGGCAAGTGGGATAAAAGAGGAAGTTCTTTTGGTAAATAAACACATCTCCGTTCCTTTCCCTGGAGACCTCACTGCCATCAGGATCAACGGTGTATAAAGGTTGGTGGATCGTGGGTGCTTCTTTTGCTCAGCTCTGCCCTGAGGTGTCCGTGGTCTGAGCCGGAGAGGTAAGTCCGGGTCTGAAAAGGGAGGATCCTTCTTTTCCTTCCTGCTCCAAAATGCAATTTTTGGTAAAAAAACCAAAAGTGGGTGGTGGAAGGTGGAAGGGCATGGAAGTTGCTGGGGTGAATTTAAATCTCTGTGGATGCCTTGGTCCCGCCAGAGAAAACAGAGAGCAGGATCGGCCTTGTGCTGAAAGTTGTCTCTTCTCAGGATTGAGGTGGAGATGGAATGGCTTTGGATAAAGAGATGGAAACTTCGGGATAAAATCTTTAAAAGATGATCTGGATTCTACGAAGTGTTGTTGGCTGGACCGGGTCACAGGATTTGGGAAATTCTCATGAATTCCCTGTCCTGAGTAAAAACCTTTTCTTTCAGTGTCAACTCAAGATGAGCTCCACGAAAGCGTTGTGTCTTAAGCTGGATCTTCTCCCTTGTACTTCCCAAGGGGGGATCCAGGGGGGGAATTTCGGGCTCTTCCAGGGAAAATTTGGGGCCCCTCCTCGTGATCCTTTTTCCTTTCCGTGTCTGAAGCAATAAAAGAAACGATCTCGGCACCGGCCCCGAGCATTTCCTTTGTTCCCAGCCTTCATCCTTTTGATTCTTTTCCTAAAATCCCAGTTTTTGTAAAAAAAAAAGGTTTGGGAAAGTCTCACTGGGATGGGGGAAGGGACACGCAGGGATCGTCAAATCCAGCTCCTTGCCCTGCCCAGGGCATCCCAAAATCCCTGAGGCATTGTCTTGGTGGGGTTGGGATTGTGGTCATTCCATGGGGTCAGTGCTCCCACATTCTGTAGGGGGAAACTTTTCCCAAAATCCACCCCAATTCCTGATTCCCACCCCAATTCCCACTCCAATTCCCACCCCTATTCCCACCCCTGGCACAGCTCCGGCCCTTCCATCAGTCGTGACACTGGCCTGAGATCCCAGATCAATATCTGATATCCCAGATCAGTGTCTGATATTCCAGATCAATGTCTGAAATTGTAGATAAATGTCTGATATCTCAAATCAATATCCGATATCCCAGATAAATGGCTGAAATCCCATATAAATGTCTGATATTCCAGATAAATGTCCAATATCCCAGATCAATGCCTGAAATCCCAGATAAATGTCTGATATCCCAAATCAATATCCGATATCCCAGATAAATGCCTGAAATCCCAGATAAATGTCTGATATTCCAGATAAATGTCCAAAATCCAGATAAATGTCTGATATTCCAGATAAATGTCCAAAATCCCAGATCAATGTCTGATAGGTCAATATTCAGTATCCCAGATAAATCAATATCCAATATCCCAAATCAATGTCCAATAACCCAGATCAATGTCTGAAATCCCATATAAATGTCCAATATCCCAAATCAATATCCAATATCCCAAATCAATGTCCAAAATCCCAGATCAATGCCTGAAATCCCATATAAATGTCCAATATCTCAGACCAATATCTGATATCCTAGATAAACATCCAATATCCCAAATCAATATCCAATATCCTATATCAATATCTGATATCCCAAATCAATCTCCAATATCCCAAATCCATCTCCAATATCCCAGATAAATCAATGCCCCAAATCCCCCCTCATTCCCACAGCCTGCGCAAACCCCCCAGAAACCCCAAAAATGTGATTTTCCCCAGAATTTCCCTCTCTCCCTCTCCATCCCAAACCCCATCCCTGGCCCGGGTTGGGTTTTGGCGGAGTATGAAAAACGAGGTTCAATTTCTTGCAAAAAATTTAGAAGTTTAATTAAAAAATTAAAAAGAAAATAGATAATTAGGAGAGACAAAAGCAAAATACATTTTCTCGAGGGTGCCTGGCACAGAACCAGCCAGCACACACGATAAAAAAAAATTTATTCCTTAAAAGTCTCAGCCTGTTCATATTTAAAAATTCACACGCGTGATTCAAACATTCCTTTTGAATGGGAATTTTCTTTGTTCAGTTTCAACTCCTCCCAACCATTTTATCTGTGAGTGGCTCCATAGCACAGATCCCATAAATTCTTCTCCCGGGGTTTTGTTCATCTTCATTTGGACAAGATACTTGATAACAGAAATTCAATAAATTCCTTTTTTTGTAGCTTTTTGGTCAGCAATCTTCATGCAGGAATGAAGGATGACATCCTTGACCTGCTGGTTTGGCCAGTTTAGGTGTTAGAGAAAAAAAAAAACAAACCAGTCTTACTTTTAACACGATGTTACAATCATAAAAAAATAAATTAATCGCATTTCTAACTTCTATTAATAAAAGAAAACACAGCACATTCTTCTTACATTATACATACAATATTCATTTTAATATTTGAATATTCATTTTAATATTTGAATATTCATTTTAATATTTGAATATTCATTTTAATATTTGCGATAAGCCAACTTTATAATGCGCGTTTATAACGAGGAGCAAATCCCGCCTGGAATGCGCGCGGAGGCGGCGCCAGACGGGGCGGGAGCGTCTGGGAGCCGCCGAGGACGCCCCAAGGGCTGGGTGATGTTATAAATGCACATTATAAAGTTGGCTTTTCGCAAATATTAAAATGAATATTCAAATATTAAAATAAATATTGTATGTAGAATGTAAGAAAATTGTACCGTATTTTTCTTTTATTAATAGAAGTTAGAAATGTGATTAATTTATTTTTTTATGATTGTAACATAGAGTTAGAAGTAAAAGACTGGAGATTTTTTTTCTATAACTAGCCAGACCAGAAGAAAGAGGTGTCATCCTTCATTCCTGCTTGAGGATTGCTGACCAAAAATCTACAAAAAAAGGAATTTATTGAACTTCTGTTATCAAGTATCTCGTCCAAATGAGGATGACCAGAACCTCTAGAAGAGAATTTATGGGATCTGTGCTATGGAGCCACCAGATAAAATGTTTGGGGGGAGTTGAAACTGAACAAAGAAATTCACACTCAAAAGGAATGTTTGAATCATGCATGTGAATTTTTAAATATGCAACAGGCTGATGTTTTTAAAGAACAAACTTTTTGTTATGGTGTGTGCTGGCTGGTTCTGTGCCAGGCACCCTCGGCTGAGAAAATGTATTTTGCTTTTGTCTTTCCTAATTGTCTATTTTCTTTTTAATTTTTAAATTAAACTTCTAAATTTTTCCAAGAAATTGAATCTCGCTTTTCACAGCGACAACCTGCGAGCTCGGAGCTCCTCTTGGTTCCAAAACTCCTCTAAAATCCTCCAAAATTCCTCCCACTCCCCAGACCCCTTGGTTTTATAGGAAATAAAATGTAGGTGGAGGGAAAAATAAAATAATGGGGTTTGGGTTAGGTTTTTCCTTTTGGTGAGATGTTTAATCCTTCAGGTGTCTGTAAAATTCAGATTTAAATTGTCTCAGAGAGCAGGAAAAATATTTCCAGGAAAGAAAAAACCCAGATAGGAATTTTTCCTGTGTGAAAATGTTGCAGAATCCCCCTGGTGAATTTCTCTGAGCTCTAAAATGTCCAAAACCAATTTTATCCACTGAAGCAAAATAAAATAAACTAATTAAAATAAAATAAAATATAATAATAAAAAACAAAATAAAATAAAATAAAATAAAATAAAATAAAATAAAATAAATAAAATTTAAAAAAAGAAATTAAGCGAAACGAAACAAAACAAAACAAAATAAAATAGAACAATAAAGAATGAAACAAAACGAAATGAAACAAAATAAAATAAACAAAATAGAATAAAATAAAATTGAATAAAATAAATAAAATAAAATTGAATAAAATAAATAAAATAAAATAACAAAACAAATAAATAAATAAATAAATAAATAAATAGAATAAAATAAAATAAAATAAATAAAATAAAATAAAATAAAATAAAATAAAATAAAATAAAATAAAATAAAATAAAATAAAGACCTGGAGGAAACCCAGAGGGTTTTTTTTTTTTTCCCTGGACAAAATCCAGAAAAATCAAAGCAAGGAGATAAAAGAGGTGAGGAATTTTTTTTTTTTTTTTCCATAACCACAGCCGGTTCTTCCTTCCCTGAGTTAATTAGTCAGGCGTTAATTGTCATTCTTGCCTGAGCGCTCACCTTCCGGAGTAAACAGGAAAAGGGACCGGTGGGATTTGGGATCCCAAATTGTCCCTGGGGCAGGGACTCATGTGAGCCTGAGTGTCACCCTCCTGTCACCCTACCGGCATCCCAAAAATTCCAGGATTCCCAGAGCCGGGTCAGACCCTCCCAGCTTCCCTCGGGAATGAGGAGAGGGGAAAGTTTGTGTTAATTGCAGCCGGGCGTGGAGGGTTTGGGCGGGAAAATGGGGAGAATCCCTGATTTCCGTGAGAATCGATGGAAAACGGGAAAAAATTTTGGTTTTTTCGCCCGGGAAAATGGGAATCCTGCACGGGAGTTGGAGGGGTTGGACCTTGAGCCCGGGTTAGGGTCTGGATAATCGTGGAATGTTCAGGTCTGGAAAATTGTGGAATGTCCTGGTCTGGATAATCATGGAATGTCCAGGTCTGGAAAATCGTGGAATGTCCAGGTTTGGAAAATCATGGAATGTCCAGGTCTGGAAAATCGTGGAATGTCCAGGTCTGGATAATTGTGGAAAAGGGACATTGAGGGGCTGGAGAATGTCCAGGGATGGGAACGAGGCTGGAAAAGGGAATGGGGAATTTTGCGGGAGCTGAGGGGCTCAGCCTGGAGCAAAGGGGGATCCAGGGGGGATTTGGGATCTGCCAGGGGGGATTTGGGATCTGATCCCAGGGAACAGGGCCAGGACAAGAGAGAACAGCCTCGAGCCGTGTCAGGGTGGGAAATTTGGGAAAATCCCTCCTGGAAAAGGGAAAATTCCTCAGAAGGGGCTCAGGGAGGTTTGGATCCCATTCCTGGAGGTGTCCAAAGAATTCCTGGAGATTCCTCTGGATGAGCAAGAGGGAATGGCCTCGAGTTGTGCCAGGACAGGCTCAAGGTGGAAAATTTGGGAAAATCCCTCCTGGAAAAGGGAAAAGACCTTGGAAGGGGCTCAGAGAGGTTTGGATCTCCATCCCTGGAGGTGTCCAAAGAATTCCTGGAGATTTCTCTGAATGACCAAATGGGAATCGAGCAGAACTCAGACTTGATCCCAACCTTGGGGATTTTGAGATCCTGGAAAATCTTTGGCCCTTCAAGATGGGAATGGAGACCCTCGGAGCCGGGTGGAATTCCCAGATGGAATTCCCTGAGGGAGGAGTCACGGGAGCCACCGAAGGCCGTGGCTGCGGGGTCCTGACTCACCCACACCCCATGATGGCTCTGATGACTCCAAATCCCCGCAAACGCGACGGAGATTCCCAAATTAGTGGCAATTAGGGATAACGAGCCCAGCCCCGTGATGTTCCTGCGTGTTGGGATCCGCTTACGTCCCCTGAAACAATCCGCTCATGGAAGGCCCCAAATCCTCTCCCTAATCAAAGCTAACTACAGGGTGTAAAACTACTCGGGGTAGAAAGGGAGGTGCAGGACCGGCACTCAGAGATGGTTTTGAGGTTTTTGGGGAGATAATGAGGAGCTGTCCCAACCGGAGTGTGGGATATTCTTTGGGGAGACACCAGCTGGGAGCTGCTCTGGGGGGAAAATTTCCATACCCAGCAGCTTGAGGAGGAGAAGAAAATGAGGAGGGATTCATCTGCCTAAAAAATTCGGCTCCCAAATCTGAGCTCTGCCGGGTGGAGTTCCTCCTCCTGTGGCAGGAGAGGATCCCAAATTATCCCCGGAAAAGCCTCGGGGGCAGCGGAGCCTCCGGAGATGAGGGGGAGAGGCTGCACGTGGGGAGCTGAGGGTGTGGAAAAGCTGAGCCAGCCGTGAGGTGGCAAAATCCGTGAGGATCCGTCATGGAATTCTCAGGATGGAACCGGAGCTGATGCCCGGAATTCTCTGGGAGACTCCGGGTTTGGGGCGTGACTGGGATGTGCTGCTCGTGCTGGGTTGGTTGGGTTTTAGGGTGGGGGTTTTTTTCCACCCTTTTTAGCGTTTTTGTGATGGGAATATCTGGGAGAAATGTGGGTTTTCCATAATCAGGAATGAAATAAAATAATAATTTTAAAAATGTAATAAAATAAAAATTGGATAAAAATTGTACCCCGGGCCTAAATCCCACTTAAACCGGAGCCTTTTGCACTTTCCTGGGAGAGAAAAACATCTTTAAAATCAGGATTGTTCTGCCTTGAACGGCTCGAAATGTCCCTCAAAGCACCAGGAGTTGTGTCCCCATTGGAATTTCCAGGCACGGATGGTGTTAATCCATGGAAAGGAATGGGTTGGATGAACAAAATAATTTAATTTTTCAGGCAAACAGGGATTCAGGGATTCGTGGGAGCGCTGGAGGACTGGTTGTGCTTTTCCATGAGAATCAGGCCGGGGTATTTCTCATAGTAAATCCAATTAATTATCCACCTTCCCTAATAACAGCCATCCCGCGTCGGCAAAACCCCAAATATCAAACCCTGACATTTATGGAAATAAGGCCGTGGAAATAAGCGCGTTAAATCTAAAAACCAATTAATTCAGCACCCGCTGTTTTTTTTTTTTGTTGTTTTGGTTTTTTTTTAATGACTCCGTTTTTAATTCCCGTTGGGAATGACCAGGATGGGAGCGGGGCTTGCTCAGCATCACCTGCTTTCCTGGAAGAGGTCTCCCACCAAAAATTAAGATGCAAACAAACATGCAAAGCATGTGGAGGTGGAGCCTGCCGGGGCAGTTTGTGGTCAGCTGTCCGTCCCCTTGGGCTCCCGCGTTTCCGGAGCTGACGCCACTCCGGCCGTATAAAAGGTTTGGATTTTGGAGGCTCCCGCCAGTTCTTTTGGCTCGTCCGTCGCTCGCCAGGACCGGTGACCAGGTGAGTCCTGCTCGGCTTTATCAGGGAATTTTTTTATCAGGATATCTCGTGATAAAAAAAAGAGAGTTCATTCCGGGGTCGCGGGAGAGCTTCGCTCCCGTGCGCGTCTCTTTCGGGATTTGTCCTGGAATTGGGGGGTTTTGTTTAGGGTTTGCTCTGCCTGGAGGGGCTTGGAGATGTCACCTCATCCAAAAAAAAAAAACCTGTGGCTGCCTCTCCTGTTCCCTCCTGGTTAATTTATTCCTGCCTCATTAAGGCCGGGAATGAAATAAATGAATGGATGCTGTGGAGCAGCTCCTGGGACTTCAAACGGGATGGGTGGGAAGGAGGGAACTGCAGGATTCCTGAGGGCAAAGCCGGGAGAAGAACTCTGGGAGAAGCCAAGAGGAGGAAACGAGTTGGGAACAAGGAGGAAACGAGTTGGGAACAGGAGCTGCAGCCTCTGGGCCAACCCTTCCCTCAGGGAAGGATGAGCCCCAATCAATCCTCCCCCCCAAAAAATTCCAGTGATGTCCCAGGAGGATCACCAGGATAGGAGAGCCTGTGGAGACCTTGGAGCCTTTCCCAGGATCTGCAGGGGCTCCAGGGAAGCTGGGGAGGGATTTTACCTCAGGAACTGGAGAGACAGGAAAATGGGGAATGGGTTTACACTGAAATATGGGAAATTTAGGTTGGATATTGGGAACAAAGTGAGTGCGGTGAGGCCCTGACCTGGGATATTCCATGGATTTCCCATCCTTGGAAGTGTCCGAGGTCAGGCTGGACAGGTCCTGCAGGAATTTGGTCTGGGTTGGAACAAGATGATCATTGAGATGCCTCCCAACCCAAACCATCCCACAATTCCATGGGATAATGGCGGCATTTGTGGCCTCTGGGTTTTGTGGTTGGGAATTCCCAGCACCGGGGGACGTTCCCAGATGGGCGTGAGGATCTGATAAGGAAGAGATAAGACCTGGAGTATCTGCTGATGGAGCTGAGGAGGAGTTGAAGAATTTTTGGGTTACAGCTTCTACAAAGTTGGGCTCTGGGCAATCCCGTAAAATTCAGGATTTAGGGTTCGAGGCTTCCTAATGGGTTCCCAATGAGGGAAGGGATTCCCCGGCAGTGTTAATTCCATAAATTCCTCTAATGGTTTGAGTGTTTGTTGAGATAATTTCAACAAATTTTGGACAATTCAAATTTCAACAATTCGAACAAATTTCAACAAAATTTGAACAATTACTAATTAGATTTACCGTAACCTTCTCAAAAAAAAAAAAATAAAATTAATCACTTCTTTCCCAAACTACCACAATTCCATAATTTTATGGAGACCCTGGGATTAGCCCGGAGCGTGGCACCCACAATGGATTTGATCCCAGCTGGAGCCACTCCCTGAAGGGCTGGACTTGGTGATCCCAACTCCAGAACCTTTCTTTTAAGGAAAATCCTGGGAAAATTAAGGAATTTTCCTTAAATTCCTTCCCTCATCCTCAACACGAACCCACAGAGTCCTCACACCGCGAGTCGCGCTTTAACACTCACAGGCCGATATCCTGATTATTTTATTTTTGTCTCTTTCCCAGCTTTTTCCCAGCTCTTCCCCACCATGTCCTACTACTACGAGCAGTGCAAGCAGCCCTGCCTGCCCCCCGCCATCTTGGCTCAGAAATGCGCCAAGTGCCCGCAGCCCTGCGCCACCCAATGCGTCGAGGTCTGCCAGGCCCCCTGCTCCACCCAATGCGTCGAGGTCTGCCAGACCCCTTGTGCCACCCAGTGTGCCACCAGCTGTGTCACCCAGTGCCCGGAGCCTTGCGCCACCCAGTGCGCCACCAGCTGCGCCCCGCAATGCGTCGACGTTTGCGCCCCGCAGTGCGTCGACGTTTGTGCCACCCAATGCTCCACCAGCTGCGCCCCGCAGTGCGTCGACGTTTGCGCCCCGCAGTGCGTGGACACTTGTGCCACCCAGTGCGCCACCAGCTGCGCCCCGCAGTGCGTGGACACTTGTGTCACCCAGTGTCCCACCCAGTGCGCCGAGCCCTGCGTCACCAAGTGCGTGGAGCAGTGCCAGGCTGAGGTTTGCAGCACCAAGTGCGTGGAGTCGTGCGAGACCGTGTGCCTGAAGCCCTGCTGATGATCCTGATCCCGATCCTGATCCCGCGGTGAGGAGCTGAAGCTGCGGGATCCGGGGTGGAGAACACGGCGCAGACCCAACGAGGCTTCTCCCGCTCTGATCCGTGTTTTGTTTTCGTCTTGGAAAATGTTTTCCCTCCTGAGTGTTCCTCGTGTTTTCATTTCTGCTTCTGCCCGTTTATTGGAAGCGCTGCTGAGGGCGCTTCCCGCGATTCCCAATGCTTAAATGTTGGGAACGTCTGAGGGGAAGCGTTTTTCTTTGGAAAAAAAGGAACAAAAGGAAAAAAAAAAGAAAAAAAGGAAAAAAAGAAAAGAAGAAAAAAAAGGAAAAAAAGAAAAAAAGAAAAAAGAAAAAAGAAAAAAAGGAAATAAAGGAAAAAAGGAAAAAAAGGACAAAAGGAAAAAAAGGGAATAAAGGAAAAAAAGGAAAAAAGGAAAAAAGGAAAAATGCTTTTCCTTGGGCATTCCCGATGTTTTAGGATTGGGAATCTTGGGAATTTGCTGTCAGCAGCTGGTGGTGGGAAATGTCGATGCTTTTCCCCCTTCCCTTCTCCTCTTGTCTCTTCTGAGTCTTGTCAATTCCCTGTGCAGCAATAAAAAAATGGCCATTCATGGCACCCAGGTGTCTTTTGTCTTTCTTTTCCCCATTTCCACGTCTTCAGGCTCCAAAATTAATTAATGAATTAACTAATTAACTAATTTCCCCTTCCAAAAGTGGTTGGGGAGGGGTTTTGTTCCTGAAGTTAAAAAAAGTTTTAATATGGAGAAATTCCTTCTGATTCTACAAGGAAATCATGGCCTGGTCAATTCTTATGATTTGACATTATTGACAGAAATTTGATTTTCAGACAAAATTCTTGACAGAAATTCTTGACAGAAATTTGATTTTCAGACAAAATTCTGCTCCTCACAGCTCAGGGTTTTGCAGGCAAATCCCAGAAACCGTTAAAAGACGAATTTAATTGGAAGAAAGCCTTAAATTAATAAAAAAGAGATTGAACATCTGGGAGGCACAATTAAAAATAAATTAATTAAATAAAAATCTAATAATTTAATTAATTTAAATTAATAAAATAAAAAAATTAAAATAAATATAAATACATTTTTATTCGGGATAAGCTTGAGGCTGAAGCTCACCCCATTGTCTGGAGGGAGTTAAACCCATAAAAAATCTCAGATTTTGGAGGTGAAGCTCTCGGGTTTTGCCTTTCCTCACCCCTGGCTCCGTGCCGGCCACGCCATTCCCGCGTCTGGGAATGCTGAAATCTTTCCCCACCCACCCCTTCATTAGGGCCAGGGTGGGGAATATCTCATCTGGAGAAGAAGAAAAGAGCGGATATTTACCTTCAGGGGCGTGCCCGGTGCCGTTTCCAAATCATTTCCAAATCCTTTCCAATTTTTTTTTAATGCGCAGGTGGGGTGGCGAGACGCCGGTGGTGTCGACACCGGGGAGGTGACACCGAGAGGTGACACCAAAAGGGCGACGCCACCGAGGAGGTGACACCCTCAGACGGGGATGGGGGAGGCAAAAAAAAAACCATGGAGGGGAAAGGGAAACACCTGAGCACACCTGAGCAAAGTGAGGAGCAGGAATTTCTCCTCCCCCCAAAAAAATGGATGGGGAGACGAGGAAGGAATTTGCTTGGACCAGGAATTTCTAGGAAAATGAGGAATTTGTTTGGACCAGGAATTCCAGGGAAAACGAGGAATTTCTTCAGAGCAGGAATTCCCAGGGAAATGGATCAGGAAATGAGGAATTAGTTTAGTCCAGGAATTCCTGGGGAAATGGAGGGGGAAATGAGGAATTTGTTTGGACCAGGAATTCCCAGGGAAAATGGAGGGGGAAATGAGGAATTTGTTTGAACCAGAAATTTCTGGGAAAATGAGGAATTTGCTCGGAGCAGGAATTCCAGGGAAATGGAGAGGAAATGAGAAATTTGGAGCAGGAATTCCTGGGAAAATGGAGGGGGAAATGAGGATTTTTTTCAGATCAGGAATTCCTGGGAAAATGAGGAATTTGTTTGGACCAGGAATTCCCAGGGAAATGGAGGGGAAATGAGGAATTTGTTTGGACCAGGAATTCCTGGGAAGATGGAGGGGGAAATGAGGAATTTGTTTGAACCAGAAATTTCTGGGAAAATGAGGAATTTGCTCGGAGCAGGAATCCCCAGGGAAATGGAAGGGGAAATGAGAAATTTGGAGCAGGAATTCCGGGGAAAATGGAGGGGGAAATGAGGAATTTGTTTGGACCAGGAATTCCTGGGAAGATGGAGGGGGAAATGAAGAATTTGTTCGGAGCAGGAATTCCCAGGGAAATGGATCAGGAAATGAGGAATTTGCTTGGACTAGGAATTCCGGGGAAAATTAGGAATTTGCTTGGACCAGGAATTCCTGGGGAAATGAGGAATTTGCACTTCAAATTCCTCCCGAAGAACCCAAATCTTTGAGGATCCAAGCTCTGCCACTTTTGGGGTGACATCTCGGGGGCATGGAAAAGGTTTTAGGAATTTAGGAACCCCACACTTGGACCAGGAATTCCTAGGGAAATGGAGGGGAAATAAGGAATTTCCTTGGACCAAGAATTCCCAGGGAAATGGATCAGAAAATGAGGAATTTGCACCTCAAATTCCTCCAGACCTTTGGGGATCCAGGCTCGGGAATTCCACTCTTGGGTTTCCTTGGAGGCATGGAAAAGATTCCGATCCCGAATCATGGAAAAAATTGAAATCAGGAATTTCATGGAGCTCCTCCGGCCTGCGATTCCGGAGCACCCTCATCCCACCTGTGGCAGCCGCTGGAATTTTTTCCCATTTTTCCTGGGAGGGCCTGGAAAATCCGGAGGGTCCAGCTGGGCTCCGGCCATTTCCTGTGGCCAAGCCGGCTGTGGTCACCGCCGGGAATTCTTGGGATTCCTGGGATATTTGCAATTCATTGGGAATATTTCATCAGGCTCCAGGAGGAGGAGCTTGGAAAATCTTTCTGATTTCCTGGGCGGGAAATAAAAGTTTAATTTCTGGTTTTGGGGTGGGAAACAGCAAAATTCCAGTTCCAAAGCAAGGTGGGAGAGATTCCCAACCCCACTGGGATTTCTGGGGATCTCTCCGGGACAAAATTGTCCCTAAAATTCATTCCCGAGATGGGGTGAGTGGTCCCAGCTATTATTGTTAATAAATTCTAATAAATTCCTAATACATTTTAAATAAATTGTTAATAAATTGTTAATAAATGGTTAATAAACAGTTAATATATTGTTAATGAATTGTCAATAAATTACTCATAAATTGCTAGTAAATAATTAATAAAATGTTTTAAAATATGTATTAATTTAATTAGTTAATAATAAAATTAATAAATAATAAATTATATTTGAAATACAAATATTTGAACATTATACTCTGTTGTATTGCATTATATTGTATTATACTGTATTATATTATAATCTATTATATTATATTATATTTAAAAATAAATTTATAAATTATATATAAAAATAAATAAATAATAAACGAATAACATTAATTGCTTAATATTCTTTATTAACCAGATAATAGAAAATTCAAATTTAATATGGAACTCTTAATAAATTAATAATAAAATATTTTTACAATAACAATAACATGTTAATAAAATATTAATGTAATAATATATTAAATTAATATTGATAGTATACTTTATGTAAATATATAATACAAATTACTGTTAAATACTATAATAAATTAATATTAAATTGATATTAAATCGTATACATTATATAAATATATAATATAAAATACTATTAGATAATATATATTAAATTATTATTATATATAAATATATAAAAATATATTAAATTATACATATTATATATAATATATATTTATATATATTAAATTAATATTAAATTAAATTAATGAAAATAATAAATAAATTAATAATAAATGAATAATAATTATTATTAATAATATAATAAATTAATAATAAAATAATAAATCAATAATATAATAATAAAATAAATACTAATTAATAATAAATTAATAATAAAATATTAATGAAACACAAAGACATTTTCCTGCCACGACCAGCCCTGGGCGTGCCGGCAGAGGATGGGAACGATAACGAAACCCCAGGAATTTCATCTGCTGGAAAGATGATAACGAAACCCCGGCAATTTTATCTGCGCGCCTTTGACTGAGCTCCAACGGTTGTGAAAGATTCCGGTCACCGAGTTTATCCCCGGGGATAAAAGCGGCTCCTCCGGGAGCTCCGTCCGCACCTGCCCGAGCTCCCTCCTCCCTCAGCAGGACCAGCCAGGTGAGCCCTGCCCTGCTCCTTTCCTGCCAGGTTTTGGGGATTTTTTTGGGAAAAATGGGATTTTCCAGTATTTTCTTTCCAGGTTTAGGGTTCGCCACCCAACAGGTGGAAAATGGCGTTATGGGATTTGGGGGTTTTGAGGTTCCAGTGTGGGGTTTGGGGCTCTTTTGGGACTCCTAGAAGGAGGATCAGAGGTGAAACCCAGCCTAGGGAAGCCGGGAAGAGGGAATATTGGCAAATATTGGGATTGGTATCAAATATTGGGAATATTATCAAATATTTGGAATGGTGTCAAATACTGGGAATATTGGGAATATTATCAAATGTTGGGAATATTATCAAATACTGGGATTGGTATCAAATACTGGGAATATAATGAAATACTGGGAATATTATCCAATACTGGGAATATTATCAAATATTGGGAATATTGTCAAATATTTGGATTGGTATCAAATACTGGGACTATTATCCAATACTGGGACTATTATCAAATATTGTGAATATAATGAAATACTGTGAATATTTAGATTGGTATCAAATACTGGGAATATAACCAAATCCTGGGAATATTATCAAATATTGGGATTGGAATCAAATCCTGGGAATATTATCAAATATTGGGATTGGTATCAAATATTGGGATTGGTATCAAATACTGGGAATATTCTCAAATACTGGGAATATAATGAAATATGGGAATATTATCAAATATTGGGATTGGTATCAATACTGGGAATATAATGAAATATGGGAATATTATCAAATATTGGGATTGGTATCAATACTGGGACCATTATCAAATATTGTAAATATAATGAAATATGAGAATATTATCAAATATTGGGATTGGTATCAAATACTGGAAATATTCTCAAATACTGGGAATATAATAAAATATTGGGAATATTATCAAATATTGGGAATATTATCAAATACTCGGATTGGAATCACACACTGGAAATATAATGAAATACTGGGAGTATTATCAAATATTGGGATTGGTATCAAATACTGGGAATATTATCAAATGGGGATATAATGAAATACTGGGAATATTATCAAATATTGGGAATATAATTAAATACTAAGAATATTGTTTGGAGATGAGTATTCTCACCGCTCCGCCTATTAGGCACCGCCAGGAAATCTCAACCCTGCGAAAAGGTGAATTCCAACTTAAAAATTGCTCAGTTTTTAGATTTCTGTAGTAAAATGTTCTGCCAGTAGAGTCTCCCATAGATTTAAAAAAAAAAATTTAAAAAAACTCTCTTTGTTCCCAAGTGGAGCTGAATATTCTCACCAGTCCACCCATTAGACTGGGAAACCTCAACACCGCGAAAAGCCAAATTCCAACTTAAAAATTGCTTTTTTTTAAAATGTAGTTTTATTTTTTTTTAATTAAATTTATTTCTTTTTTAAATTCGAGCTTGATTTCGAACCCCAGGCTCACCCAGGATATCCAGAGCCTGAGTATTCTCACTGGTCCACCTGTTAGACCAGGACCGCAAAAAGATGAATTCCAACTTAAAAATTGCCCTTTTATTTTTTTAATGTAATTTTTTAACTCAAAAAAAATTGAAATTAATTTCTTTTTAAAATTCGAGCTCAATTTCCAACCCCAGGCTCACCCAGGATATCCAGAGCCTGAGTATTCTCATTGGTCCACCTGTTAGACCAGGAAAGTTCAACACCGCAAAAAGATGAATTCCAACTTAAAAATTGCCCTTTTATTTTTTTAATGTAATTTTTTAACTAAAAAAATTTGAAATTAATTTCTTTTTAAAATTCGAGCTTGATTTCCAACCCCAGGCTCACCCAGGATATCCAGAGCTGAGTATTCTCACCAATCCACCCGTTAGGTACCGCCAGGAAACCTCAACGCCGCAAGAAGGCAAATTCCAACTTAAAAAATTCTGGGTTTTTTTTTAATTTAATTTTTTTTAATTATTTATTTTTTAAAATTAATTTCTTTTTAAAATTCGGGCTCAATTTCCAACCCCAGGCTCATCCAGGATATCCAGAGCTGAATATTCTCACTGCTCCACCCATTAGACCGGGAAACCTCAACACCGCGAAAAGCCGAATTTCAACTTAAAAATGTCTTTATTTTTTTTTTAAATTCCAGCTCGATTTCCAACCCCAGGCTCACCCAGGATGTCCGAGCAGCGGAAGCAGCAGCAGCAGATCCCTGCCCAATGCCAGCAGAAATGCGGCGCCATTCCCAAGGGCGCCCAACAAAGCCAGGCCTGCCAAGGCCAGGCCAAGGCGGGCGTGAAGAGCCCGGCCCCGCTGCAGCAGCAGCAGCAGCAGCAGCAATGCTGCAAGCAGCAGCAGCAGCAGCAGCAGCAGTGCTGCAAGCAGAAGTAGGAGCTTAAAAAGATCCCAAATCCCCAAAAAAATCCCCAAAAAATTCCCGCTTTTCCCGCCTCTCCTGGCTCCCGGGAATGTTGCCCAGACCTGCGGCTGCCCTGCTTTGCTTGTGGAAATTACTTGGTGATGAGATGTGCTTAATTAGGCTTAAAATTAATAAATGAGTTCATGTCGTTAATGGTTTTGTGGGTTTGGTTTTAATTCTGAGTTTAATTCGGGATGAGATGTGCTTAATTAGCTTAAAAAATAATGAATTAATGTTGTCAATGATTTCGCTGGGCTATTTTTAATTCCGAGTTTAATTCATGATGAGATGGGCTGAATTAGGCCTAAAAAATAATAAATGAATTAATGTCATTAATGGTTTTGTGGGTTGGTTTTAATTTTGAGTTTAATTCGGGATGAGATGTGCTTAATCAGCTTAAAAAATAATAAATGAATTAATATCAATGATTTTGCTGGGTTGTTTTTAATTCCAAGTTTAATTCATGATGAGATGGGCTTAATTTGGCTTAAAAAATAATAAATTAATTAAAGTAATTTATGATTTTGCTGGGCTGTTTTTAATTCTGAGTTAAATTCACGATGAGATGGACTTAATTAACTTTAAAAATAATGAATTCATGTCGTTAATGGTTTTGTGGGGTTGTTTTTAATTCCAAGTTTAATTCATGACAAGATGTGCTTAATTAGCTGAAAAAATAATAAATGAATTAATGCCAATGATTTCGCTGGGCTGTTTTTAATTCTAATTCATGATGAGATGGGCTTAATTGTGCTTAAAATTAATAAATGAATTAATGTCAATGATTTCCTTGGGCTGTTTTTAATTCCGAGTTTAATTCATGGCGAAATGGGGTTAATTAGGTTTAAAAAATAATAAATGAGTTCATGTCATTAATGGTTTTGTGGGGTTGTTTTTAATTCTAATTCGTGATGAGATGCATTTAATTAGGCTTAAAAAATAATAAATTATGTCGTCAATGGTTTTGTGAGATTGTTTTTAATTCTGAGTTTAATTCGTGATGAGATGCATTTAATTAGGCTTAAAAAATAATTTATTAATGTCATTTATGATTTCTCTGGGCTGTTTTCAATTCCGAGTTTGATTCATGACAAGATGGGCTTAATTAGGTTTAAAAAATAATAAATTAATTGATGTCGTTAACTATGGATGATTTTGCTGGGCTGTTTTTAATTCTGAGTTTAATTCATGACATGATGGACTTAATTTGGTACAAAAATCCCACAACTTTGGCACAAAAATCCCCCAAAATTTGGCACAAAAATCCCCCAAATTTGGTACAAAATGACCCAAAACCAGGAAGAAAAATTCCCAACCCCTCCGTACTCCAAGTCGCTTTTATTGCGGAATTTTCACGGCAAAATAAATCCTGGATCCAACAGTGGCCAGAAAGAATTCCCAGATAAAATCCTGAGTGCCCAGGCTGGAATTCCTCCTTTAATCCCTTCCCAAATGTTTAATTAATTATTAATTATCCAGAAATCTGCATAATTATGGAATATTCCCGACCCGAGTTGTTCTTTGACGTCCTAAAATCTTCATTTTCCCACCCAGTCCCAAAGGATTCTCTTTAATTCCAGCAAAATGGGATTTATCCTAAAATTCTTCATTTTCCCCCTCAATCTCAAAGAATTCTTTTTTGAATTTTACCAAAATAATTCCAGATTTGGGGAATTTTTGGCAGATTTTTAATAACCCGATTATTTCTATGGAAAATAAAAAACACCTTCCCAAATTCCAGCTGGGAGCCGAAATCCGGGGGGAGGAAAAAAAAAACCCAGGAAAAAAGGAGATGAGCTTTTCCTTGGATTTTTAATTTTTATTTTTATTTTTAATTTTTTTTTTTTTTTTTAAATTCATAAGCCCCACCTCATTCCATGATTTTTTTATTTTATTTTATTTTTCTGGGCGGGATTTGGGGGGGAAAAGGGGCGGGAATTTGGGGAATTTGGGGAATTTGGGGAAATTCGGGAATTTCCTTGGCTGTTAGTAAAGGCCCAAGGCGTTAGGCTGGGAGGAATTCCTGACAAAAGCTCTGCAGGGGTTAAAAAAAACAACAACAACAAAAAAAATCCCAAAAAATTCCAAAAAAAAAGGTTTGGAAAAACCTCTGGATGAGGGGAGGGAAATTTTCCAGGATTTTCTGGAATTTTCTATTTCTGCCGCTGCTCCGGGATCTCCTGGAATTTCTGCTTTTCTTGGGAGCACGGGATTTCCTGGAATTCCTGCTTTTCTTGGGAACACGGAATTTCTTGGAATTCCTGTTTTTCCGGGATGGACACCGGAATTTCCTGGATTTCCTGCTTTTTCTGGGAACACGGAATTTCCTGGATTTCCTGTTTTTCTTGGGAACACGGGATGGGGTCTGGGAGTTGGATTGGCACTGGGGTGTCCTGGATTTCCTGTTTTTCCGGGATTTCCTGGCATTCCTGCTGTTTTTCCGGGATGGCCACTGGGATTTCCTGGCATTCCTGTTTTTCCTGGGAACACGGGGTGGGTTCAGGGCACGGAACTGGGATTGGGACTGGGGTGTCCTGGATTTCCTGTTTTTCCTGGACGGACACCGGGATTTCCTTACATTCCTGTTTTTTCTGGGAACACGGGGTGGGAATTGGGGTCTCCTGGAATTCCTGCTTTTCCAGGATGGACACCGGGATTTCCTGGACTTCCTGTTTTTCCTGGGAGCACGGGATTTCCTTGCATTCCTGTTGTTTTTCCGGGACGGCCACCGGGATTTCCTGGATTTCCTGGGATTCCTGTTTTTCCTGGGAGCACGGGACAGGGTCAGGCTGTGGATCAGGGATGGACACTGGGATCTCATGGAATTCCTGGTTTTTTTGGGAACACGGGGTGGGTTCAGGGCATGGAACTGGGATTGGGACTGGGGTGTCCTGGCATTCCTGTTTTTCCGGGATGGACACCAGAATTTCACGGATTTCCTGTTTTTCCTGGATGGACACTGGGATTTCCCGACATTCCTGCTTTTCCTGGGAACACGGGATTTCCTGGCATTCCTGTTGTTTTTCCGGGATGCCCACTGGGATTTCCTGGACCTCCTGTTTTACTGGGATTTCCTGGCATTCCTGTTGTTTTTCCGGGATGTCCACCGGGATTTCCTGGATTTCCTGGCATTCCTGGTTTTTTTCCGGGACAGCCACCGGGATTTCTTTACATTCCTGGTTTTTTTCCGGGATGGCCACCGGGATTTCCTGGATTTCCTGCTGTTTTTCCGGGATGGCCACCGGGATTTCCTGGCCCTGCTGCTTCTCCCGGGTGCCCGGTTCAGCTTCGCCTTTTCCCGGATTTGGGATGGATTTTCCCGGGATTTTGGCCAGGCCCGGGGGCAGCGTCAGCTCCTGCTTGATTTGTGTCTGGTTCAGAGACATCGCTGCGGGAGAACGGGATGGCCTGGGGGGGAGAAAAGGAAATTAAAATAAAATAAAATAAAATAAAATAAAATAAAATGAAATATGAAATGAAATAAAATAAAATAAAATAAAATAAAATAAAATAAAATAAAATAAAATGAAATTAAATTAAATAAAATATAAAATAAAAGAACATAAAATAATATTAAAATGAAATTAAATGAAATAAAATAGAATAAAGTAAAATAAAATAATAAAGTAAAATGAAATGAAATGAAATGAAATAAAACAAAATAAAATATGAAATGAAATGAAATGAAATAAAATAAAATAATAAAATATGAAATGAAATGAAATTAAATATAATAAAATAATAAAATAAAATAATGAAGTGAAATGAAATAAAATGAAAAAAAATGAAATGAAATAAAATGAAATAAAATAGAAAAGAAAAGAATTAAATAAAGTAAAATAACCTAAAATAACCTAAAATAATATTAAAATGAAATGAAATGAAATAAAGTAAAATAACCTAAAATAACATAAAATAACATTAAAATGAAATGAAATGAAGTAAAATAAAATATTAAAATAAAATAAAGTTAAATGAAATGAAATGAAATAAAATGAAATAAAATATAAAATAAAATAAAATAAAATAAAATAAAATAAAATAAAATAAAATAAAATAAAATAAAATAAAATAAAATAAAATAAAATAAAATAAAATTCCCAGGAGACAACTCCTCCTCCTCTTCTTCCTCCTCCTCCTCCTCCTCCTGAGCTCCGCCATTGTCGCCTCTGTCCCCTCCCGGGGCCACCCCGACAATTTGGGGACGATTTTCCGGCCCAGGCCTCGGGAATTGCGGCTCCGAGGAGTTCAGGAGGGAAAGGTGAGAATTCCCCAAAATCGGAATTGTCGGGCAGGGTTTGAGCTCCTCCCCGAGGCCGGAGAGGGGAAATTCCTCCTCCCTCCCTTCCCCAGCTCTTCCCGAGGCCGATTCCCTCCTCTCTTCCTTCCTTTTTTATTATTTTTAAATATTTTAATTTTAATTTTAATTTTTTTATCTGATAAGACCTCAATTAATTCATTAATTCATTAAGATCTCGCTCCTCAGTTCTTTTTAAAAATTATTATTTCTAAATATTTTAAATTTTTTTCCTTTATTTTTTATTATTTTTAAATATTTTAATTTTTTTTAAATCCGATCAGGCCTCAATTAATTAATTAATTAATTAAGATCTCCCTCCTCTCTTTCCTTTTTTAAAAATTATTTTTAAAAATTTTAATTTTTTTATCTGATAAGACCTGTATTAATTCATTAGTTAATTCATTAAGATCTCGTGCCTCACTTCCTTTTATAATTATTATTTTTAAATATTCAAAATTTTTTCTTTATCTTTTATTATTTCAAAATATTTTAATTTTTTAATCTGATAAGGTCTCAATTAATTAATTAATAATTAATTAAGATCTCCCTCCTCTCTTTCCTTTTTAAAAAATTATTTTAAAATATTTTAATTTTTTTATCTGATAAGACCTCAATTAATCCATTAATTAATTCATTAAGATCTCGCTCCTCACTTCCCTTTTTAATTATTTTTAAATATTTAAAATTTTTTCTTTATTTTTTATTATTTTAAAATATTTTAAGTTTTATCTGATCAGATTATCTGATCAGACCTCAATTAATTAATTAATTAATTAATATCTCCCTCCTCTCTTTCCTTTCTTTAAAATTATTTTTAAATATTTTAAATTTCTTTTTCATCTGATAAAACCTCAATAAATTCATTCATTCATTCATTAGGATCTCACTCCTCACTTCCTTTTTTTAAATTATTACTTTTAAATATTTAAATTTTTTTTACATCCTATAAGACCTCAATTAATTAATTAAGATCTCGCTCCTCACTTCCTTTTTTAATAATTATTTTCAAGTATTTTTATTATTATTTAAAAATATTTTTATCTTATAAGACCTCAAGTAATTAATTCACTCATTCATTAAGATCTCACTCCTCACTTCCTTTTTAAAAATTATTATTTAAATATTTTTATTATTATTTTTAAAACATTTTATTATTATTATTATTAAATATTTTCATCTGATAAGTCCTCAATTAATTAATTAATTAATAAGATCTTGCTCTTCACTTCCTTTTATAAAAATTATTTTTAAATATTTTAATTTTTTTATCTGATAAGACCTCAATTAATTAATTAATTAATTCATTAGGATCTCGCTACTCACTTCCTTTTAAAAAATTTTTAAATATTAAATTTTTTTTCATCTGATAAAACCTCAATTAATTAATTCACTCCTTAATTAAGATCTCACCCCTGACATGGGCGAGGTAACACACGTTGAATATTTTCCTCCCTGCGGCGCCCTCGTGCTCCCAAATTTGCCTTTTTTTTCCCCCCCCTCCAAAGAATTAAAAATAAAATAAAATTAAAGTGATTAAAAATAAATTTCTGGATGAAAATGGAATTTTAAAAAAATATTTTGGTTATAAAATCAATTTTGAGGGAGGAGATCCATCCTCAAACCAGCGGAATTCCCTCGGATCCCCGCCTCGGGTCTAATTTAGGATTTAATTAGATTTAAATTGGATTTAGGCTCGGCCTTAATTTGCCGCCCACAAATTTTCGCTCCTTTCCAGGAATGCTCCGGGGATCCCGAGGCACCGAATCTGACCTGGCCTGAAAGGCTGCGCCCGCGGCGGGGCAGAAATCCAAATATCCCCCGAAATATTCCCCAAAATCCTGGGATTCTTCATCCCAAAATATCGGGGTTCTTAGTCCCAAATATCCCCTGAAATATTCCCCCAAATCCTGGGGTTCTCAATCCCAAAATATAGGGGTTCTTAGTCCCAAATATCCCCCAAATATCCCCCAAATATCCCCCAAAATCCTGGGGTTCTTAATCCTAAAATATCGGGGTTCTTAGTCCCAAATATCCCCCAAAATCCTGGGGTTCTTAATCCCAAAATATCGGGGTTCTCAGTCCCAAATATTGCCAAAAACCTCAGGCTTTTCAGTCCCAAATATCTTCCCAAATATTGAGATTTTCAATCCCAAATACTCCCAGAAAAATCCCAGGATCCTCAATCCCAAATTCCCCCCAAATATTGGGATTCTCAATCCCAAATATCCCCCAAAATCTCAAGATTCTCAGTCCCAAATATCCCCCAGAAATTCTGGTATTCTTAATCCTAAATATCCCCCAGAAATATCAGGATTCTCAGTCCAAAAAAATCCCCCAAAATATTTGGATTCTCAATCCCAAATATCCCCCAAAATCTCCAGGTTCTCAATCCCAAAATATCGGGATTCTCAAACCCAAATATTGCCAAAAATCTCAGGATTTACAGTCCCAAATATCCCCCAAAATATCGGGGTTTTCAAACCCAAATATTGCCAAAAATCTCAGGATTTACAGTCCCAAATATCGCCCCCCCCCAAAATATCGGGGTTCTCAGTCCCAAATATCCCCCAAATATTTGGATTCTCAATCCCAAATATCGTCCAAAATATGGGAGTTCTCAGCCCCAATTATCCCCCAAAATCTCAGGATTCTCAGCCCCAAATATCCCTAAAAATCTCAGAATTCCCAACCCCAAACCTCCCAAGCAACCCCTGAATTCCCAACCCCAAATCTCCCCAAAAATGTCAGGATCCCCAATCCCAATTATCCCCCAAAATCTCAGGATTCTCAGCCCCAAATATCCCCAAAAATCTCAGAATTCCTAACCCCAAACCTCCTAAGGAACCCCCAGATTCCCAACCCCAAACCTCCCCAAATATCTCAGGAGTTTCAGTCCCAAATATCCCCCAAAATTCTGGGATTCTCAACCCCAAACATCCCAAAAAATCTCAGGATCCCCAACCCCAAATCTCCTGAGGAATCCCCAAATTCCTAACCCCAAACCTCCCCAGAAATCTCAGGATTTCCAACCTCAAACCTCCCCCAAAATCTCAGGATGTTCAGTCCCAAACCTCCCCCAAAATCCCCGAATTCCCAACCCCAAACCTCCCTAGAAATCTCAGAATTCCCAACCCCAAAATCTCAGGATTCTGAATCCCAAACTTCCCCCAAAATCTCAGGATTCTCAATCCCAAATATCCCCCAAAATCTCAGGATTCCCAACCCCAAACCTCCCCAAAAATCTCAGGACTCTCAGCCCCAAATATCCCTAAAAATCTCAGGATTCCCAACCCCAAACATCCTGAGGAACCCCTGGGTTTCCAGCCCCAAATCTCCTGAGGAACCCCCAAATTCCCAACCCCAAACCTCCCCAAGGAACCTCAGGATTCTGAATCCCAAACCTCCCCAAAAATCTCAGAACTCTGAATCCCAAACTTCCCCCAAAATCTCAGGATTCTCAATCCCAAATATCCCCCAAAATCTCAGGATCCCCAACCCCAAACCTCCCCAAAAATCTCAGGACTCTCAGCCCCAAATATCCCTAAAAATCTCAGGATCTCCAACCCCAAAGCTCCCCCAAAATCCCAGGATTCCCAACCCCAAACCTCCCAAAGAATCCCCAAATTCCCAACCCCAAACCTCCCCAGAAATCTCAGAACTCTGAATCCCAAATCTCCCCCAAAATCTCAGGACTCTCAGCCCCAAATATCCCTAAAAATCTCAGGATTCCCAACCCCAAACATCCTGAGGAACCCCTGGGTTTCCAGCCCCAAATCTCCTGAGGAACCCCCAAATTCCCAACCCCAAACCTCCCCAAGGAACCTCAGGATTCTGAATCCCAAACCTCCCCAAAAATCTCAGAACTCTGAATCCCAAACTTCCCCCAAAATCTCAGGATTCCCAACCCCAAACCTCCCCAAAAATCTCAGGACTCTCAGCCCCAAATATCCCTAAAAATCCTCGAATTCCCAACCCCAAACCTCCCAAGGAATCCCCAAATTCCCAACCCCAAACCTCCCTCGGAACCCCCGGTATTCCCATCCTCACCCAGCCGGTGCCGTGGGAGCAGCGGGAGCTCAGCCGGTGCCGGAGCCGGGAGATTTGGGATCTTTTATAGGGTTGGGGCGCCCTGCCTGCCGGGGACGAGTGCTCCCGCCTGATGAGCTCATCCTTTCACAAGAGCCCTGCCCGGCCGGCTTTGACACGTAGGCACTGAGGGCTCCAAGGTTGTTCCCGGGGCTCATCCCGGGGAAATGTGGGATTTCTGCCCGGGTAAAGGTCGGAGCCGCGGGGTCGTGGAGGTCCTGAGGGCCCCGTTGAGGTTTTGGAGGATTGGTGGTGCCTGGAATTGTCCTGGGGTCGTTCCATAGCAAAAACCTCGTGGGATTTATTGGGAATTCTGATCTCATTCCCATGCCAGGGTCATTCCATAGGTGAACCTGCCCTGATGTCTGAAATTCCTGGGATTTATTGGGAATTCCAACCTCATTCCCATCCTGGACTGATTCCACAGCTAAAACCCCTCTGATATTCCTGGGATTTATTGGGAATTCTGACCTCAAATCATTTCAAAATCATTCCATAGCTAAACCTGCCCCGATATCTGAAATTCCTGGGATTTATTGGGAATTCCCATCTCAACTCATCCCGGGGTTATTCCATGCCTAAAACTCCCACGAGATCTGAAATTCCTGGGATTTATCGGGAATTTCCACCTCAAACTATTCCATAGCTAAACCCCTTCTGATATCTGAAATTCCTGGGATTTGTTGGGAATTCTCGTCTCATTCCCATCCCGGGGTCATTCCACAGCTAAAACCCTTCTGATATTCCTGGGATTTATTGGGAATTCTCACCTCAATCCATCTCCCAAAATTTCCCTCTCTGGTATCTGAAATTCCTGGGATTTTTTGGGAATTTGGGATAATTTCTCCTTCTCTCCTCTGCTCCTCATCAATGAGTCCTCCAGAGCGGGATTTATTTGGATTGTAAAAAACAGGGATGGGTTTTCCTGGGAAGAACTTCCCTGGATTTCCTTCAACTTTCCATTTCAGCTTGGAATCACTGGGAGCGATTTCCTGGAAATTCCAGAGATTTCCTCCCTTAAAGGGCAGCCAGGGAGGTTTTCCAAGGAATTCTGGAATTCTCTGGATAAATTTCATTTTCCAGCTCTCGGAGCTGAGTTTATCTCCAGGGATTTTTAATGAAATCCAAGGGGTATTCCCCACCCAAATGGAATTTGGGGAAATTCTGGCCCCACGGAATTCCGGAATTTTAAAAAGGCGTTCTGGCCTTGGTGGGAAATAAAGGGAATTTATTCTCAGGATTCCCAATCCCAAAGCTCCCCAAAAATCTCAGAACTCTGAATCCCAAATATCCCATAAATCTCAGGATTCTCAGTCCCAAATATCCCCAAAAATCTTGGGATTCCCAATCCCAAACGTCCCCCAAAATATTGGGATTCTCAGTCCCAAAGCTCCCCCAAAATCTCAGTATTCTCAATCCCAAATATCCCCCAAATCCCAGAACTCTGAATCCCAAACCTCCCCAAAAATCTCGAGATTCTCAATCCCAAACCTCCCTGAGGAAACTCATTTTTCCAGGTGAAAATAATCCCCCAGGATTATTCCATCTGAAAAAAAAACCAATTAGGGAATATCCCGAATTTTTTTGCTGAGCTGGGTGCTCAGTGACCTCTGGAGCATTTCCAGGCTGGATCCAGACTAATTTAAGGTCAGGCTGCATCTCCTGATCTCCAGACAGGGTTTAAGATCGGGTTTAGGATCGGGTTTAGGATTAGGTTCAGGTCCCTCCCTCCCAGCCATGGGAAGTGTTTGTGTTTAATCCCCGGGTGTTGCAAGTTCAGGGTTTAAATTTGGCACCGAGATATTCCAGGAAATTTTTTTTATTTTATTGCTGAAATAAAAACGTCCCCAGCTCCGACCCGGGGAGGAGAAATCCCTCAGGAATTCCTGGGGGAATGTTGCATAAAAATCTGGGTGGAAGGTTGGAAGTGGTGAAATTCCCCGTCCGTTCCAGGGGTCAGTGGGGAAAAAAATGGGATCAGGGAATGGTAAAATGGTGGGATAACAGAATCAGGGGATTGTGGAGTATCAGGGAATCGGGAAATCGTGGAATTGGAGAGTTGTGGAATTGGAAAATTGTGGAAATAATAGAGAATCGTGGAATCATGAAATCAGAAAATCAGAGAATCAGAAAATCAGATAATCAGAAAATCATGGAATCAAAGAATCAGAGAATCATGGAATCAGAGGATCATGGAATCATAAAATCACAAAATTATGGGATTAAAGGCTCACAGAATCAGAAAATCATGGAATAATGGAGTCAGAAAACCACAAAATCATGGAATCAGAGGATCACGGAATCAGAAAATCATGGAATCAGAAAATCATGGAATAACAGTCAGAGAATCAGAAAATTATGGAATCAGAAAATCATGAAATCACAGAATCAGAGAATCATGGAATAATGGAATCAGAAAATCACAAAATCATGGAATCAGAGGATCACAGAATCAGAAAATTATGGAATAATGGAGTCACAAAATCATGGAATCAGAGGGTCGCAGAATCAGAAAATCATGGAATAATGAAATCAGAAAATCACAAAATGATGGAACCAGAGGATCACGGGGTGGTTTGGGTTGGAAAGGACCTTTGGGATCATCCCCTTCCAAGCCCCCTCCAGGGCCAGGGCCAATTCCCGCCATCCAGGGTTTCTCCAAGCCCCTCCCAACCTTTCCTCGGACACCTCCAGGAACGAACCACGAGGTTTTCCCCGACTCCCATCTCCTCCCGGCGGGAAGGGCGCCATGCCAGGAGTTTATCTCGGCTCCCCGGGCCTGCCTGGAAAGCAGCCGGGCAGGTCTGGGAACTGCCCTAATCCCGCCTGGAATCGGCACCGCGGAGCAGCCGGCCAGGCCTGAGTCAGGATTTGGGTTTGGGCTGGGGTATCCCCAAAGCTGAAGACTAAAACCTCTGGGGTTTCTGGTTGGAATGACTCCGAGGTATTAGTAGAAAGTCTTTTTTTTAAGCTCTGTGCTAGAAGAAGAGGTCGAGATTCGTCAGCTCGGTTTCTCAGGGTTGTTTATTATTTCTTTATCTAGAACATTCTTTCTCTGCCTTGATGTAGTCCAGGTCATGGCCAACCTGACCACAACCAGGGCGGTCTGAATTCTTTATCCGAATTACTACGTGTTCTATATTTACAATTAATTACTAAAACTTTTCACCTTTTAGACAGTTCACTTCTACTCTAATCCAACCCAAAAGTGCCGCCATCACAGCAGAAGAGGGAGGACAAGAAGAAGGAGCAGAAGGACAGGGACACACCCAGATTTTCCTCCATTTTGCCTTCTTGAGCCCCCATTCTAAAAACCCCAAAATTCTACATTTGCACGCTGTGATAAATTAACTCTCATTCTGATTAAATCTTCACACAAGGTTGGTAATTTCTCCCATGGACTGAAATCGAAGGCACCTCCACTTTTGACTCTGTGCTAAGGTCTCTGAACCCAGGGCAGCTAAAGGGATGTGCTGGGTCCTGACAAAAATTGAGCGTATCCTGGTGGGAACAGCAAGGCAGGATCCAGGGAAAACGGGAATTCCAGCCTGGAATTGGTGCTGGAAGAGCAGCCGGTCAGGCTTGAGTCAGGATTTGGGTTTGGGCTGGGGTATCCCCAAAGATGGAGGCTAAAACTGAGCCTGTCCTGGTGGGAACAGCTAGGCAGGATCCAGGGTAAAACGAGAATTCCAGATGGGAAATGGGAATTCCAGACAGGAAACGGGAATTCCAGTCAGGAAATGGGAATTCCAGTCAGGAAATGGGAATTCCAGACAGGAAATGGGAATTCCAGTCAGGAAATGGGAATTCCAGCTGAGAAAGGGGAATTCCAGTCAGGAAATGGGAATTTCAGCTGGGAAATGGGAATTCCAGTCAGGAAATGGGAATTCCAGCTGGGAAATGGGAATTCCAGTCAGGAAATGGGAATTCCAGCTGAGAAAGGGGAATTCCAGTCAGGAAATGGGAATTCCAGCTGAGAAAGGGGAATTCCAGTCAGGAAATGGGAATTCCAGCCGGGAAATGGGAATTCCAGCTGGGAAATGGGAATTCCAGTCAGGAAATGGGAATTCCAGCTGAGAAAGGGGAATTCCAGTCAGGAAATGGGAATTCCAGCCGGGAAATGGGAATTCCATCCAGGAAATGGGAATTCTAGTCAGGAAATGGGAATTCCAGCCTGGAATTGTCACTGGCAGAGCAGCTGGCAAGGCCTGAGTCAGGATTTGGGTTTAGGCTGGGGTATCCGCAAAGATGGAGGCTAAAACTGAGCCTGTCCTGGTGGGAACAGCCAGGCAGGATCCAGGGAAAACGGGAATGATGCCGGTGGGAGAAAATTCCAGAATTTTCCGGCCCGGTGCTGCCGGAGGATCCTTGAGGGAGGAAGTTGCTCCGTGCTCTTCCAGGCGCTGCCCAGGAATCCTGGGACCAGCTCAGCCGGTTGGGAATGATTTTATCGGGATCTTGATCCCATGAAAGCTCCGGAAAAGCCACGGAGACAAGGCTGGGTGACCAAAGGTGACGAAATTCCCGTCTCGGGCGGGACACGGCGGCTCCAGGGTGGGAATTCGCCCTCACAGCTCCTGATGGATCCCGTAGATTTGGGGGATTGGGATGGGATTTCCCATTCCATAAATTGGGGTTTTTTTCAGATGGAATAATCCTCAGGGATTATTATATAAACTGGTTTGGATCCAGCCTGGAAATGCTCTACAGGTAACCAAGCAGCAACCTCAGCCCAAAAATTCTGGATTTTCCCCCAATTTTTCCCTGACTTTTCCCCTGTTTTCAGGACCTTTGAGCACAGGGGGGAGGATCCCCGGGACTTTTTGCCCTGCTGGATTTAATAGATTCTCCCCAATTTTCCCCCGATTTTCCCCCAATTTTTCCCTGATTTTCCCCCCAATTTTCCTTGATTTTCCCTTGATTTTTCCCCAATTTTCCCCCAACTTTCCCCCAACTTTTCCCCTGTTTTCAGGACCTTTGAGCACAGTGGGGAGGATCCCCAGGACCTTTTGCCCTGCTGGATTTAATGGATTCTCCCCGATTTTTCCCCTATTTTCCCCCAAATTTCCCCTGATTTCCCCTCCATTTTCCGCTAATTTTTCCCCGAATTTTCCCCAATTTTGCCCCCGATTTTCCCCCAATTTTTCCCCAATTTTCCCCCGACTTTCCCCCTGTTTTCAGGACCTTTGAGCACAGAGAGGAGTATCCCTGGGAACTTTTGCCCCACTGGATTTAATGAATTACCCCCAATTTCCTCCTGATTTTCCCCAATTTTCCCCAAATTTTCCCCATTTTTTCCCCAACTTTCCCCCGACTTTTCCCCTGTTTTCAGGACCTTTGAGCACAGTGGGGAGGATCCCCAGGACCTTTTGCCCCGCCAGATTTCAGCCGTGACTCAGGAGCCGCCGAACCGGCCCGGCCTGGCCCGGGGCTGGGCTCAGCCCATCCCTCCTCATGTCCAGCTCGACACGGCGCTGAACTCATCAAACAAAAGGCTTAATTAGCACCTGCTGGATGGCTTAATTAGCACCTCCAGCATGTCCCGGTATCGGTCTGGGGCTGGTCCTGGAGGTGCCCCAGTGCTGGAGATTTTGTGGCTTCCCTGGAAGTGTCCAAGGCTGGGTGGGATTCTGGAATGGCCTGGGTGGGAAGGGACCCCAAAGCTCATCCAGTTCCAAATTGGATTCAAATTTCAATAGGAATTCAAACCAGAATTGGAATTTTGGAATGGTCTGGGTGGGAAGGGACCCCAAAGCTCATCTGGTTCCAAATTGGATTCCAATTTCAACGGGAATTACAATTCCAGAGTTGGAATTCTGGTTTGGAATTCTGGAATGGTTTGGGTTGGAAGGGACCCTAAAGCTCATCCAGTTCCAAATTGGATTCCAATTTCAATGGGAATTACAGTTCCAGAATTGGAATTCTGGAATAGTTTGGGTGGGAAGGGACCCCAAAGCTCATCCAGTTCCAAATTGGATTCCAATTTCAATAGGAATTCAAATTCCAATCTGATTCCAAATTGGAAACTGGATGAGCTTTAAGGTTTGGAATTCCCAGGCAAAATTAATCCCTGATTTTTCTCTTCTTGAAAACCTCCTGCTAATTCCCAGTCTAAATTTAGTCCTGATTTCTTCCCTGCTCCTTGAAAACCTCTGCTAATTCCTGGCCTAAATTAATGCATAATTTCTTCTCTACTTGAAAAGCTCTGCCAATTTCTGGCCTAAATTTACCCCTAATTATTTTTCTGCTTGAAAACCTCTGTTAATTCCCAGCCTAAATTTATCCCTAATTATTTCTCTTTTTGAAAACCTCTGTTAATTCCTGGCCTAAATTTAGTCTTGATTTCTTCCCTGCTCCTTGAAAACCTCCTGCTAATTCCCGGCCTAAATTTCCCCCTAATTATTTCTCTTTTTGAAAACCTCTGCTAATTCCCAGCCTAAATTCACCCCTAATTATTTCTCTTTTTGAAAACCTCTGCTAATTCCCGGCCTAAATTTCCCCTGATTTCCCCCTCAGGGCTCGGATTGCTTCACTGGAACCCCACAACTTTTGCATCAAAGCCCCAATTCCCCATTGCTCCATTCCCCCTCCGGGGCTGAGGAATGAACTCCGAGCCGAGTTCAGCCTTTCCCAGGATTTTCCAGGGCCTGCTGGAAAGTGGAGCAGGGAACTGGGAGGAACTGGGATGCGGGGAGACGGTTCAGCCTTCCCTGACCTCTTGGAAAAGGATAAAATCCCTTTTTTTTTAATGGAATATCAGCTGAGAAAGGCAATCATTGGATTTGAGCTCAAAAAAAAAAAAGGATTTATCCTGGATTTCCTCTTTTCCCTGAGTTCCATGAGCCGGAGTCAGTTAATTATCAAAATAATTAAAATAATTAAAATCACGACCCCAGGCTCGACCCCAAATCCCCAAATTCACGGGATTTTGTTCTCCTGGGAATCCCAGCAGAGGGATGGACCCCAAAAAGAGCCGAGCTTGGAGAGGTCACCAGGGTGATCCTGACCCTAAAGCCAGGCTTAACCTCCCCCGAGCCTGGCCCAGAACAAAGAGCTCCTAATTAGCGAAACCGAGAGTTAATTAAGTAATAAAAACCCTTTCAGGGTGAAGCAAGAGGGACCCGGGTGAGGAGTCTGGTTCTCTTTTTGCCCTGAGCGCTGTAAAATCGCCAAAATCGGGAATTTGGGATTTGTAATGAGAGAAATTTGCTCGTCTGCAGCTCGTTTGCAGCTCTTTAATTAGGAATTAATAATTAGGAGCGTCTGAGGTCCCTGCTCACGTCCCCGTGCAATGGTTTGGAATCCTGGAATGGATTGGAACCCTGGAATGGATTGGAACAGTGGAGGGGTTTGGAATTCTGGAATTGTTCGGAATTCTGGAATGGTTTGGAATTCTGGAATGGTTTGGAATCGTGGAGGGGTTTGGAATCGTGGAGGGGTTTGGAATTCTGGAAATATTTGAAATACTGGAATGGATTGGAAATGTGGAATGGTTTGGAATTCTGGAATGGATTGGAATTGTGGAATGGATTTGAATCGTGGAGGGGTTTGGAATTCTGGAATTGTTCGGAATTCTGGAGTTGTTTGGAGCCCCAGAATGGATTGGAATTCTGAAATGGTTTGGAATCATG
The DNA here is from genome assembly GCA_021534815.1 of Acrocephalus arundinaceus. Taxonomy (NCBI): domain Eukaryota; kingdom Metazoa; phylum Chordata; class Aves; order Passeriformes; family Sylviidae; genus Acrocephalus; species Acrocephalus arundinaceus. Next base: position 924,313 of record JAJEOU010003003.1, read on the forward strand.
GAGGGGTTTGGAATTCTGGAAATATTTGGAATTCTGGAATGGATTGGAAATGTGGAATAGTTTGGAGCCCTGGAATGGTTCAGAATTCTGGAATGGTTTGGAATTCTGGAATGGTTTGGAATTCTGGAATGGTTGGAAGGGACCCTAAAGCTCCTCCAGTTCCCCTCCATGGGCAGGGACACCTCCCACCACCCCAGGGTGCTCCAAACCCTGTCCAACCCAGCCTGGGACACTCCCAGGGCTGGGAAATCCATGGAATCACCTGGATTCCCTTCCCCTGCCCAAAATCCCACCCGAATTCCCCCTGAGCCCATTCCCTGTGTGCTCTCCCTGCAATTCCTGAGGTAAAAATTCCCTCTCCAGCTTCCCTGGAGCTCCTGGGAGGGGCACGAAGGGCTCAAATCCAAGGTTTAAACTTTTCCTGGAGAGGCGGAGAGGGAGGGAGGATCCAGAGGGAGGGAGGATCCCAAGGGAGGATCCCAAAGGATTTTCCAGGCTCCCGGAGCCGCCTGCACGGGCCGATGCTGCGCTCTGGTGGTTGGGGACACTCGGGACACCTTGGGGACACTCGGGGCACCTTGGGGACACTCGGGACACCTTGGGGACACCTTGGGGACCCTCCGGGTACCTTGGGGACACCTTGGGGACATTCCGGGCTCCTTGGGGACACTTTGGGTACTTCGGGGACACTCCGGGCACCTTGGGGACACTCGGGTACCTTGGGGACACCTTGGGGACACTCCGGGCACCTTGGGGACACTCGGGGCACCTTGGGGACACTCCGGGCACCTTGGGGACACTTCGGGCACCTGGGGGACACCTTGGGCACCTTGGGGACACCTTGGGGACACCCGGGCACCTTGGGGACACTCGGGGCACCTTGGGGAGACTCGGGGCACCTTGGGGACACTTCGGGCACCTTGGGGACACTCGGGACACCTTGGGGACACCTTGGGGACACCTTGGGGACACTCGGGACACCTTGGGGACACCCGGGGCACCTTGGGGACATTCCCGGCTGGGAAATGGACATGGAAGGGCTGGAAAGTGTCCCGCGATTGGAACAGGGCTGGAAAAGGGAATGGAGAATCCTGAGGGAGCTGGGGGGGCTCAGCCTGGAGCAAAGGGGGATCCAGGGGGGATTTGGGATCTGCCAGGGGGGATTTGGGATCTGATCCCAGGGAACGGGGCCAGGACAGGAGGGAACGGCCTCGAGCTGGGCCAGGGTGGGAAATTTGGGATGATTTTTCCATGGAAAAAGGGTTGGGAAGCTCCGGGAAGGGCTCGGGGGTCCCCATCCCTGGAGGGAATTCCTGGAATTTTGGGTGTTGATCCATCCCAGCTCCGGGAGATTTTTCCCAACCTCCGGGATTTTTTGGGAATTTTTTTTCTCCCACCTGGGAGGAGCTGGAGGAGGGAAAAGATCCCAAAATAAACCCGGGAGGAGGAGCCGGGTGGGGCCTGGGGGAATTCTCCGCCTCACCTGGAGCGCGGCCGGAATGCGGGGAGGGGAGGGCGAGGCCGCGGGAATGCGGAGCTCCCGCCCCGACCCCGAAATAGAAACGGGGGCGGCAGAACAAAGGGAGGGAGCAGGGGAAAGAAAAGAAAAGGAAAAAAAAAAAAAAAAAGAAAAATAAAGAAGGAAAAAAATTAAAAATAAAATAAAAATTAAATTAAAATAAAATAAATAAAAAGAATAAGAATAGGAATTAAAATAAAAATTTAAAAAATAAAAATAAAAATAGAAATAAGAATAAGATAATATAATAGGATAAGATATAAATGTATATATAAATATATAAATAAATATAAAAACAATTTTCTATATTTATATATTAAAATTTATATCAATTTAATATTGATATATAAATTTATATCGATATATATAATATATAATATATAAATTTTATATATTATATACATTTATATATTTTTAATATATAAATAGATATAAAAATTTACTTATATATTTCTATATAAATTTATTTAAATATATAAAAATATTTATATATTTATACGTACATTTATATATTTATATAAAAATTTATATAAATATATATATAAATTTATTTATATATATTATATTATATACTATTATTATATATATAATACATACACACATACATATAAAAATACAATTTTTTTTTAATGACCCAAAACCAAAAAGAATTCCTGCTTTTTGGAGTGTTTCAGTCCCTGGGAGATAAGGAGTTAATGACTGGAGATAAGGAGGCGCTGATAATAATAATTTATTATTGTATAATATAGATATTTATATATTTTTAATGTATAAATATATATATAATTTATGTTATATATTTATATAAAAATTTACATACATATGTAAAATTCTATTTTTAAATATTTATATGTAAATTTATACATTTATATATATTTATATAAATAGATTTTTATATAAAAATAAATTTATTTATATATTTATACATACATTTATATATTTATATATATATTTATATCTATATATATTATATATATTTATATATATTATATTTTATATTTTTATATATTTATATGTAAATTTATATATTTATATTTATTTCTATATTTATATATACATAAATTTATTTCTATATTTATAGATACATTTCTATATTTATATATACATTTGAATCGAGATATACATTATATATTATTATATATTATATATACTTATACATTTTTAATATATAAATATATATAAATTATGTTTATATATTTATATATGCATTTATATATTTCTCTATATATTTTATATATATTTATATGTACATTTATATATTTTCATAGAAATTTTTATAAATATATATAAAAATTTATAATGATATATATTATATTATAGATATTATATGATATAATATTATTATATATAATACATACACACATACATATATATAAAATAATACTATATATTAATATATATAAATAAATTTATATATATAAAATATTAATATATATTATTATAGATATTAATATATATAAATATATATACTAATATATATTAATAATATATATACACGTTATATATAGAAAAATATAATTTTTTAAATGACCTAAAACCAAATAAATAAATTTTTATATATTTATATGTTTATTTATATATAAATTTATATTGATATATATTGTATGATATACTAATATTATAGATATATATATAAAATACATACACACATACATATATATAAATAATACTATATATTAATCTATTAATATATTCATATATAAAATATATATTAATATATATTTATATATCAAGATATATATTTATATATTTATATATATTTATATATAATATATATAAATATATATATTGATATGTATTAATAATATATAAACGTTATATATATAAAAATATATATATTTTTTAAATGACCTAAAACCAAATAAATAAATAGATTTTATTTTTATATTTTTATATTTTTATTTATATATAAATTTATATTGATATATATTGTATGATATACTAATATTATATATATATATATAAAATACATACACACACATATATATGTAAATAATACTATATATTAATATATTAATAGATAAAATATATATTAATATATATTTTTATATATTAATATATATTTTTATATAGTACTATATATAAATATATATAAATATATATTAATATATAATAATATATATAAAAATATATATTTTATATATTAATATATATTACTAATATATAAACGTTATATATATAAATATATATATATTTTTTAAATGACCGAAAACCAAATAAATAAATAGATTTTATTTTTATATTTTTATATTTTTATTTATATATAAATTTATATTGATATATATTGTATGATATACTAATATTATATATATATAAAATACATACACATACATATATATGTAAATAATACTATATATTAATATATTAATAGATAAAATATATATTAATATATATTTTTATATATTAATATATATTTTTATATAGTACTATATATAAATATATATAAATATATATTAATATATAATAATATATATAAAAATATATATTTTTATATATTAATATATATTACTAATATATAAACGTTATATATATAAATATATATATATTTTTTAAATGACCGAAAACCAAATAAATAAATAAATTTTATTTTTATATATTTATATGTTTATTTATATATAAATTTATATTGATATATATTGTATGATATACTAATATTATATATATATATAAAATACATACACATACATATATATGTAAATAATACTATATATTAATATATTAATAGATAAAATATATATTAATATATATTTTTAGATATTAATATATATTTTTATATAGTACTATATATAAATATATATTAATATATATTACTAATATATAAACGTTATATATAAAAAAATATTTTTTTTAAAATGACCTAAAACCAAATAAATAAATTAATTTTGTTTTTATATATTTATATGCTTATTTATATATAAATTTATATTGATATATATTGTATCATATACTAATATTATATATATATATAAAATACATACATATATATAAAAATACTACAATATATTAATATATTAATATATAAAATATACATTAATATATATTATTATATATATTAATATATAAAAATATATATTACTATATATTTATAATATCTAAACATTATATGTATTTATATATACATTTTTCTATTTATATAAATTTATATCAAGATACATAATAATTTATATTATTTTAGAAATATATATATACACTATATATATATTTTATACATATATATATATATAATTTTTTTTTAATGACCTAAACCAATAAGAATTCCTGATTCTCGGATCATTTCAGTCCCTGGGAGATAAGGAGTTACTGATTGGAGATAAGGAGGCGCTGACTGGGGAGGTCACCCCGGAAATTTCTCAGCTCCCGGAGATTTTTTGGCACCCCGGGGTGTCCCCGGGGCTGTCACCTGTCCCCGGTGATCCTCAGGTGACACCGAAATCATCGCGCTCCAACAGCCACGTGGGGTTTTCTCACCGATTCCATTCCTTATCTCTCACTGATTAAAAAAATATAACTCAGAGAAACAGGAGATGAATTTTTAAATCATTAAAAATGTGCTCGGCACCTGCATGATTTCATTTAAAAAAATTTAAATCCCAAAAACTCAGAAAATGAATTTTTGAATTTTTTTTTTAATCACTAAAAATCTGCTCAGCACCTTCGTGGGTTCATTAAAAAAAATAAAAATCCTAAAAACCAGGAGATGAATTTTTTTTAATCACTAAAAATCTGCTCAGCATCTTCATGGGTTCATTAAAAAAAAATAAAAATCCTAAAAACCAGGAGATGAATTTTTTTTAATCACTAAAAATCTGCTCAGCACCTTCATGAGTTCATTAAAAAAAATAAAAATCCTAAAAACCAGGAGATGAATTTTTTTTAATCACTAAAAATCTGCTCAGCATCTTCATGGGTTCATTAAAAAAAATAAAAATCCCAAAATCAGGAGATGAATTTTTTTTAATCACTAAAAATCTGCTCAGCATCTTCATGGGTTCATTAAAAAAATAAAAATCCCCAAAAAACAGGAGATGAATTTTTAAAGTCATTAAAAATCTGCTCAGCACCTTCATGAGTTCATTAAAAAAAAAAAAAAAGAAAACAAAACCCAGAAAATGAATTTTTAAAGTAATTAAAAATTTGCTCAGCACCTTCATGGGTTCATTTTGAAAATTTTAATTAAAATCTGTGGATTGTTGGGACCCTGGGCACCGAGAATTGGATATTTTAATTTCTTTTTTTTTTTTTTTTAATTAAAAGTTGTGGTTTGCTGGAATCCTGGACACCAAGAATTTGAGATTTTTAATTTATTTTATTTTATTAAAAGCTGTGGTTTGTTGGAACCTTGAGCACCGAGAATTTGAGATTTTTTAATTTATTTTTTTATTAAAAGCTGTGGTTTATTGAACACCGAGAATTGGAGGTTTTAATTAATATTTTTAATTAAAAGCTGCGGTTTGCTGTGAGCTGGGAGGAAGGGCACGGGAAGGACTCGGGAAGTTCGGGAGCTGCTGGAATTAAATTCTGGAATTTTCCGTGGGGAAGGAATCCAGGAACCAGCGCAGCCCCTGCCAGGACCGAAATTTCCTCCTGGGGATGCCCAGGGGAGCTGGGAGGGACCCAGACAGAGCAAAGCCCGGCCCTGGTGACACCAACACGGAGAAAATTGGAGATTTTATTACTTATTACTTATTTATTTTTATTTGTTTATTAAATATATTTATTATTATTAATTTTTTACTATTATTTTTATTTATTAAATAGATGTTATAGTATTATTTAATTATTATTCATTATTAGTCTTTTATTATTTATTACTTATTTATTTATTAAATAGATTTAATATTTTTTCATTACTATTAATTATTACTTTTTATTATTTATTTTTATTTATCTATGAAATAGATTTGTTATTAATTATTAATTATTAATTATGAGTTATTTATTATTTATTATTTCAATTTATTATTTATCATTTATTATTTATTATTTATTATTTATTATATTAATTTATTTATTAAAGATCTTTTATTTATTGCTTATTTATTAAATATAATTACTGTCATTATTATTCAATAAATATAATAAATAAAGTTATTTATTAACAATATTTTATTATTTATCACATATTTATCACTTATTTATTAATCATTTATCAATTCTTTATTTATTATTTATTTTTTATTCTTTATTCCTTATTATTTATTATTTATATCAAAAGTTTTCGTGGATAACGAGCTGAACCCATTTGAAAAGGGGGGGGATTTGTTTTCCTGTTTTCCCTCAGCGGATCCAAATCCACTTCCAAAATTTGTCCAAAAAGCCCCAAAATTTGGACGTTGAGGTGAAACCACAGAACTGGAGAATCCCAATGGAAAAATCCCAAATCCCATGGAAAAAATCCCAAATCCCATGGAAAAAATCCCAACAAAAACCAGGACAACCCCATCCCATTCCCAATGGGAAAAAACCCCTGGAAAATCCCAATCCTGCACATCCAGGGGTTCAGACCCCAAAAACAACCCCAGGGCTGGAGCTGGGAATGCCAGAGAGGATTAATTAATTAATTAATAATTAATTATTCTGAAAATCCCATCCCAAACCCAACAAAAACTGGGACAACCCCATCCCTGTGAGGCCATTCCCAATGGGAAAAAAAAACCCTGGAAAATCCCAATCCTGCACATCCAGGGGTTCAGACCCCAAAAACAACCACAGGGCTGGAGCTGGGAACACCAGGGAGGATTAATTAATTAATTAATTAATTATTCCAAAAATCCCAAACCCAACAACAACCGGGCCATTCCCAATGGAAAAAAAACCCTGAAAAATCCCAATCCTGCAGATCCAGAGGTTCAGACCCCAGAAAACAACCCCAGGGCTGGAGCTGGGAATACCAGGGAGGATGAATTAATTAATTACCCCTGGCTAATTACCCTGGGAAGCTGACATGGAACCACTCATTGTCCGGGATGAGTCGGCGGCGGTTCCCGAGTCACACCGGGAGGGCCACGGGTGTTTTTAGGGCGGCCCTATAAAAACCCTGCCGGGTTTGGGACGCGCCGGTCGCCGCTGGGAGCTCTGCCCGCCCCTCCCCGGGAGCTGGGTGAGTGCAGGGTGAGGGGATGGGGTGAGGAATTCCCAGGGAATTCCCAGGGAATTTGGGATTCCCAAGGAATTTGGGATTCCCAGAGTTAGGACAGGTGGGTGGGAGGAGATTCCCCACCCTAAAGGGTTCAAGGGTGGGTTTGGGGTTCGGGGTTTGGGGTTGGTGAGATGAGGGGTGGGTTTGGGGGAAAGAGAGGCGGGGTTGGGGTGGGATTGGGGGATTTCGGGGAGAAATCTGGGGTGGTTTTAGGAAAAATAACTCTTCGGTTTGGGGTGGGATTGGGGGATTTTGGGGAGGAATCCGGAGTGGTTTTAGGAAAAATAACCGCTCGTTTTTGGGGTGGGATTGGGGGATTTCAGGGAGAAATCTGGGGTGGTTTTAGGAAAAATAACTCTTCGGTTTGGGGTGGGATTGGGGGATTTCAGGGTGAAATCCAGAATGGTTTTGGCAAAAATCCCAGCTCATTTTGGGGTGGAATTGTGCAATTCCAGGGAGAGATCCAGAGGTGGATTTAGAAGAACAACCACTCGTTTTTGGGGTGGGATTGCAGGACTCTAGGGAGAAATCTGGAGCTCATTTTAGGAAAAATAACTCTTCAGTTTGGGGTGGGATTGGGGGATTTCAGGGAGAGATCTGGAGTGGTTTTAGGAAAAACATCAGCTTGTTTTGGGGTGGGATTGGGGGATTTCGGGGAGAAATCTGGAGTTGGTTTTAGAAAATCCCAGCTCGTTTTGGGGTGGGACTGGGGGATTCCAGGCAGAAACCTGGAGTGGTTTTAGGAAAAATCCCAGCTTGTTTTGGGATGGGATTGGGGAATTCCAGGGAAAGATCCGGTGATGACTTTAAAAAAAATCCCAGCTCGTTTAGGGGTGAGATTGGGGGATTCCAAGCAGAAATCCAGAGTGATTTTAGAAAAAATCGCAGCTTGTTTTGGGGTGGGATTGGGGGATTTCAGGGAGAGATCTGGAGTGGTTTTGGGAAAAATAACTCTTCAGTTTGGGGTGGGATTGGGGGATTCCAGGGAGAAATCTGGAGTTGGTTTTAGATAAAAAATACCATCTCATTTTTGGGGTGGGATTGCGGGATTCCAAGCAATTCCAAGAGATCCAGGGTGACTTTAAAAAATCCCAGCTTGTTTTGGGATGGGATTGGTGGATTCCAGGGAGAGATCCAGAGCTGATTTTAGAAAAAATCCCAGCTCGTTTTGGGGTGAGATTTGGGGATTCCAGGCAAAGATCTGGGATGGCTTTGTAAAAAATAACCGCTGGTTTTGGGGTGGAATTGATGTTTTCAAGGGAGAGATCTGGAGTGGTTTTAGAAAAAATAACTCCTCGTTTTGGGGTGAGATTGGGGGATTCCAAGGAGAAATCTGGAGTTGGTTTTAGATAAAAAATACCATCTCATTTTTGGGGTGGGATTGGGGGATTCCAGGGAGAAATCCAGAGCTGATTTTAGAAAAAATCCCAGCTTGTTTTGGGGTGGGATTGGGGGATTCCAAGCAGAAATCCAGAGTGGTTTTAGGAAAAGTAACTCTTCAATTTGGGGTGGGATTGGAGGATTTGAAGGAGAAATCTGGAGACAGTTTTAGATAAAAAATACCATCTCATTTTTGGGATGACATTGGGGGATTTCAGGGAGAGATCTGGAGTTGGTTTTAGAATAAATAACTTTTCAGTTTGGGGTGGGATTGGGAGATTCCAGGGAGAAATCTGGAGTTGGTTTTAGGAAAAATAACCACTCGGTTTTGGGGTGGGATCGGTGTTTTCCAGGGAGACATCCGGCCTCCAACCCCATCCGCGTCCTCCCCGTCCCACCGCGTTGTCCCCAAGATGTCCTGCTGTCCTCACCAGCACCTCGCTCCGCTCCACCAGCACCCCATGGCGCTGTCCCTCGGTGTCACCTCCCCGGGCCAGCGGTGGCACTCCATCCCCTGCCTCCCCCAGGCCATGCCAGGCCAGGTCCCCCTGCAGCGGGCGATGTCCTCCAGCGTGTGCCACCAGCAGAGCGTCACCCAGGCCGTGCCCCGCCAGCTCCTTGTCCCCAGGCAGGTGACAACGCCACACCAGCTGCAGGTGACGCAGCAGAAGGTTGTCCCCATGTGTGTCACCTACGCGCCACAGCAGCGCGTGATGGGCAGCGCGGGTTTCACTGGTGTCACCCAACAGGAGAAGATTGTCCCCAAGGGTGTCACCTACACGCCGCAGCAGCGCGTGACGGGCAGCGCGGGTTTCACTGGTGTCACCCAACAGCAGCAGATTGTCCCCAAGTGTGTCACTGGTGTCATCGGTGTCACCCAGTGCGTGCCACACCAGCTGCAGGTGCCACAGCAGTGCCAGCCCATGCCACACCAGCAGCAGATTGTCCCCAAATGTGTCACCTCTTGCGTGCCACAGCAGCGTGTGACAGGCGGCGCGGGTGTCACCGGTGTCACCCAGTGCGTGCCACAACAGCAGAAGATTGTCCCCAAGTGTGTCGCCGGTGTCACCCAGTGCGTGCCACAGCAGCAGGTTGTCCCCAAGTGTGTCACCACCTGCGTGCCGCGGCCTCCGTGCGTCACCCAGAGTGCCACCAAGTGTGTCCCCCAGCAGCACGTCACCCTGTGTCCCCAGCAGGGTGTCCCCAGGTGTGTCACCTCCTGTGTCCCCCAGCAGCGTGCGGCCCAGAGCGTCTCGTACCAGTGGGTGACAGCGCCGGTCCCCAGGCCGTGGCAGAGTGTCACCAAGGGTGTCCCCCAGCAGTGGCAGAGTGTCACTGCCGGTGTCCCCCAGCAGTGGCACGGCAGGTGTGTCACCAAGTGTGTCCCTCAGCAGTGTGACAGTGGCGGGGTCAGCGTTTGTGTCCCTCAGCAGCAGCAGCAGAGTGGGACAGTTTGTGTCCCCCAGCAGAGTGTCACCAAATGTGTCCCCCAGCAAAGTGTCACCAAGTGTGTCCCTCAGCAGTGTGGGACAATCTGTGTCCCTCAGCAAAGTGCCACCAAGGGTGTCCCTCAGCAATGTGTCCCTCAGCAGTGTGGGACAATTTGTGTCCCCCAGCAAAATGTCACCAAATGTGTCCCCCAGCAGCATGGGACAATCTGTGTCCCTCAGCAAAGTGTCACCCAGTGTGTTCCCCACCAAAGTGTGACCAAGTGTATCCCTCAGCAAAGTGCCACCAAGGGTGTCCCCCAGCAGTGTGGGACAATCTGTGTCCCTCAGCAAAGTGCCACCAAGTGTGTCCCTCAGCAATGTGTCCCTCAGCAGTGTGGGACAATTTGTGTCCCCCAGCAGAGTGTCACCAAATGTGTCCCCCAGCAAAGTGTCACCAAGTGTGTCCCTCAGCAGCATGGGACAATTTGTGTCCCCCAGCAGAGTGCCACCAATGTGTCCCTCAGCAGTGTGTGACCAAATGTGTCCCTCAGAAAGGTGTGACAATTTGTGTTCCCCAGCAAAGTGCCACCAAAAGTGTCTCTCAGCAGTGTGGCACAATCTGTGTCCCCCAGCAAAGTGCCACCCAGTGTGTCCCCCAGCAAGGTGTGACAATTTGTGTCCCCCAACAAAGTGTCACTAAATGTGTCCCCCAGCAGTGTGGGACAATTTCTGTCCCCCAGCAGTGTGTGACCAAGTGCATCCCTCAGCAAAGTGCCACCAAATGTGTCCCTCAGCAGAGTGGGACAATTTGTGTCCCCCAGCAGTGTGTGACCAAGTGTGTCCCTCAGAAAGGTGTGACAATTTGTGTTCCCCAGCAAAGTGCCACCAAATGTGTCCCTCAGCAGCATGGGACAATCTGTGTCCCCCAGCAGACTGTCACCAAATGTGTCCCCCAGCAAAGTGTCACCAAATGTGTCCCCCAGCAAAGTGTCACCCAGTGTGTCCCCCAGCAGACTGTCACCAAATGTGTCCCCCACCAGCATGGGACAATTTGTGTCCCCCAGCAGAGTGGGACAATTTCTGTCCCTCAGCAGAGTGTCACCCAGTGTGTCCCCCAGTACAGTGCCACCAAATGTGTCCCCCAGCAAAGTGTCACCCACTGTGTCCCCCAGCAGCATGGGACAATTTCTGTCCCCCAGCAGAATGTCACCCAGTGTGTCCCCCAGCAAAGTGCCACCCAGTACGTCCCCCAGCAGAGTGCCACCAAGTGTGTCCCCCAGCAGTGTGTGACCAAGTGTGTCCCCCAGCAGCATGGGACAATTTGTGTCCCCCAGCAGAGTGTCACCAAATGTGTCCCCCAGCAAAGTGTCACCAAATGTGTCCCCCAGCAGAGTGTCACCCAGTGTGTCCCCCAGTACAGTGCCACCAAATGTGTCCCCCAACAGAGTGTCACCAAATGTGTCCCCCAGCAGAGTGGGACAATTTCTGTCCCCCAGCAGAGTGTCACCAAATGTGTCCCCCAGCAGAGTGGGACAATTTCTGTCCCCCAGCAGAGTGTCACCAAATGTGTCCCCCAGCAAAGTGTCACCAAGTGTGTCCCCCAGCGGTCGGGTGCGGTGAAGATCTCCAGCCACTCCAAGAAATATTGCTCGGCCCCCAAGTGGCCCTGGTGACAACGGAGAGTGACAAATGTACAAATATTTTATATTTATATATGTATGAACTTAAATAAACTTTCTTGTCTGACCTCGGATTAAAGTCTTGCGTTTCTGCCTCTTGGTGGTTTTTAATTAATTTTAAAATACATATTAAATATTATTATAATTATTTTATTGTTAATATTACACATATTTAATAGAATTATATTTCTGTTAAATGACATATTTATTTAACTTGAAATATTTATTTAGTAGAAATACTTATTTAACATTAAATATGTATTTCTTATGGAATATGTATTTAATATGAAATATTTTTAAAACGTGAAATATTTATTTAATAGAAACATTTAATCTAATATGAAATGTTTTTATTATTAAATATTTCTTTAACAGAAATATTATTTAATATAATATGATATGACATTTAATGTCATATGACATAAATGACATAGGGCATTTAACATGAAATATTTATTTATTAGGAATATTTTAATAGATTATTTTTAAATAGAAATATTCAATGAAAGAAATAGAAATATAAACATTAAAATATAAATATTTAAAATATTTAAACAAACATTTAAACAATATTTATTTATTTATTAAATAATAAATATTATTTAAAACTAAATAATAATTACGACTATAATATTAAATATAAATATTAATATGATATATATTTGTTTAATAGAAGTATGCATTTAGTATTTTATATATTTAATAGAAATATTTTAAATAGAACTATTTTAAATAGAACTATTTTAAATAGAAATATTTATTTAATATGAATTATTTCTTTAATAAAAATATTTTAAGTAGAACTATTTTAAATAGAAATATTTATTTAATATGAAATATTTATCTAATAAAATCCACAGCCGAACCCCATCATTAGGAAAAGGAGCAGGAGAGGGGACAGGAGGGGACAGGAGGTGACAGGAGATCTGTTGGATCCATTTAAAATTGCGATAAAATCCTGGAATTCTTTGGGTTTCAGGGATCTGCTGGATCCATTTAAAATTGGGATAAAATCCTGGAATATTTAGGGTTTCAGGAACATCCAAATCGTCCCATTCCACAGGCAGGGACCTTCCCTTATCCCAGGTGGTTCCAACCTGGCCTTGGACATTCCAGGGATGGGAAATCCATGGAAAACCTGGGCCAGGGAAGGATTTATCCCAAATATTCCATCCAAACCAGCCCAGGGAATTCTGGAATGGTTTTTGGGATGGAAAGGAACCTTAAATCCCGAAAAATCCCACCCCAGTCCCATGGGCAGGGACCTTCCCTTATCCCAGGTGGCTCCAACCTGGCCTTGGACATTCCAGGGGTGGGAAATCCATGGAATTCCCTGGATTCCCTCCCGGGAACGAATTCCTGCCTAAAATCCCATCCAAATCCCCCCTGATCCCATTCCCTGTGCCCTATCCCTGGAATTCCTGAGGAAAAATCCCTTCCCTGGAGCCCCTGAAGGTCCTGGAAGGGATCAACCCCAACATTCCCAACAACATTCCCAACATTCCCAGCCCTTCCACAACCTTTGGTTTTTCCCATGGAAACTTCCAGAAAATCTTCCCAGGTAGGGCAGGGGCGGCTCCCGGATTTTGGGGTCAGCGGGATTTTTGGGGATGTTTTGGGGTTGTGACTCAGCCGTGCCTCAGTTTCCCCAGCGTTTAATTGGGAATAATGACCCCCCGCCAAAAAAAAAATAATCCCGGGAGATGAAAGGGCCTCGCAAAATGTTAATTAAGGACATCGGGGTGCTAATTAAGGATATTTTTAATGCCGGGTCACAACCGGGAATTAGCAGCTCCCCTTGATCCCGAGCTTCCCGAGGAATTGAGATCGTGGAGCCCATAAAACTTGGATTATTCTGTGCTCCGACGCCAGTTTGTTCCCGAAAATTTTAGGTCAGGGAATTAAAGATTTCATTGTTGTTGTTGTCGTTCCAGGGAGGGAGAATCCATAAAAGTGAGAGGAATCCGGGCTGGGGTTGGGATTTGTTCCTCCTCCCTCGATCGAGCCCTCGGAATGTTGGGATCCGCCTGGAAGAGGCGTCGGCGTCCCTGTGATTTCCCAGGAAATTACACGGGAATCGCAGGGCTGGCCCCGGGCTAATGGGAAAGCAGGAAATAAAACGGGAAATTTAGGTCGCGGGTGGTAATTTGGAGCTTGATGCTCTAAATAGTCCAATATTAAAAAAAATCCAGTATTCCAATATTCCTAAATTCCAATTTTCCAATATTCCAATATTTCCACGTTTAAATATTCCAAAATTCCAATATTCCAATATTCCAATATTGAAATGTTTAAATATTCCAAAATTCCAAAATTCCAATTATCTAATATTCAAATAATCCAATATTGATGTGTTTAAATATTCCAAAATTCCAAAATTCCCATATTTCAAAATTCCAATAATCTAATAGTCAAATAATCCAATATTCAAATGTTTAAATATTCCAAAATTCCAATATTCCAAAATTTCAATATTTCAATATTCCAAAATTCCAATATTCCAAATATCCCATATTCAAATACTCCAAGATTCAAATGCTTCAATATTCAAAAATTTCAATATTCCAAATATCCAATATTCAAATAATTTAATATTCAAATATTCCAATTTTCAAAGGTTTAAATACTCCAACATTCCAATATTCTGATATTCCAAAACTCCAATATTCAAATACTCAAATATTCAACTATTTCAATATTCCAATACTCTGATATTCCAAAACTGCAGTTTTCCAATATTCAAATAATCTGATACTCCCATATCCAAATATCCCAAAATCCCAAACTCCAAATATTCTGATATTTCAATATTCCAATATTCCAAATATTCCACATATTCCAAATATTCCAGTATCTCAATATTCCAATGCTCCAAATATTCCAATATTCCAAACATTCCAAATATTCTGATATTCCAATATTCCAATATTCTAAATATTCCAATATTCCAATAATCCAAATTTTCTGATATTTCAATATTCCAATATTCCAAATATTCCAATACTCCAAATATTGGGGTTTTCTGGTTGGTTTTTTCAGTGTTTTGTTTTGTTGTTGGTTTTGGTTTTTGGGGTTTTGGGGTTTTTTGTGGGATAAAGAGAACAATGGCAGGAAATGGGAATTTTGGGGTTTTTTGGTTTGGGTTTCTTTTTTGGAGGGGTGTTTTTTTGGTTTGGTTTTGGGGTTTTTTGTGTTTCGGGGTTTTTTTTCTGTGCGGGTTTTCATTTGTTTGGTTTTTTGTTTGGTTGTTCTTTGTTGCTGTTTTGGTTTTTGGTGGGTTTTTTTGGGGGTTATTTTTTGTGGAATGAACACAGAACAAAGGCTGGAAATGGGAATTTTGGGGGTTTTTTGGTTTGGGTTTTTTTTTGGAGGGGTGTTTGTTTGGTTTGGTTTTGGGGTTTTTTGTGTTTCGGGGGTTTTTTTCTGTGTGGGTTTTCCTTTGTTTGGTTGTTCTTTGTTGTTGTTTTGGTTTTGGTTTTTGGTGGGTTTTTTGGGGTTATTTTTTGTGGAATGAACACAGAACAAAGGCTGGAAATGGGAATTTTGGGGTTTTTTTGGGGGGGGACCAGCCCAGTCCCTTCTCCCTTTGCGGTGCCGCGGAAGCGTCGCCTCCCTTTGTGACAGCGAATTTTTGGGAGCTGTCCTGAGGCCTCCCAATGACCTCTCCTCTCTTCCCGTGCAGGAATCCGCCTGTCCCACTAATTATGGGATGCCCCGAGTCCTTCCTGGATGGATTTTCAAAGGGATTCCCGCCTGGGAATGAGGAATTCCAACTCCATTCCCTTGGCTGGCCTCCATTGGGATTTTTTGGGGTGGAAAGCGTTTTTTGAGCCGGAATTTTGGGCATCCTTGGTTTTCCAGGATGGTTTTTTGGGGTTTTGCCGGTCCAGCCTCTGGGATCCCAGTGATCCAGAACATTCCCGGGAGCTGGAGGCGCACGTGGCCGGGATCGGGGCGCAATTAAAGCATCGCCCGAGCCCAACCCAACCTCCCCAAATTCCCCGGGGCATTCCCGGCCTCCATAAAAACCCAGCCAGCCCCGACCTTGCCTGGGCACTTCTCTCCGGCTCTTCTCCCTCATGACCTGGGTAAGTTCCTAAATTCCGCAGAATTTTTGGGGTTTTATTCCCAATTTTGCTCCTCTGGCCTTGTGGGACACGCGGCGCTTCCTGCTGGAAAAATTGGGATGGAATTCCATAGGGATGGTGAGGCAGGAGTGGGATTTTGGAGGGGTTTTCCTGTTTTTTTTTCTCGGTAGGATTTGGTTCCATTCCCCGGTGGAAATCGGGTGTGGGATTGGGAGAGCCGAGGCAGCTTCTCCAAGGGAAGCTGAGGGATTTGCTGCTTTATTTTATTTTATTTTATTTTATTTTATTTTATTTTATTTTATTTTATTTTATATTTTATATTTTATATTTTATTTTTAATATTTTATTTTATTTTATTTTATTTTATCTTATTTTATCTTATTTTATTTCTATTTTTAATAGTTTATTTTATCTTATTTTATCTTATCTCATTTTATCTTATCTCATTTTATCTTATTTTAATTTTTATTTTTAATAGTTTATTTTATCTTATTTTATCTTATTTTATTTTATCTTATCTCATTTTATCTTATTTTATTTTTATTTTTATTTGTAATAGTTCATTTGATTTTGCTTGTATTTTTTCAATATTTTATTTTTAATATTTTATTTTATTTTATTTTATTTTATTTTATTTTCCCCCAATCAGAACAAAGAACCAACAGAATTTCAGATGGGGAAAACCCGACTTCTCCATTTATCAAAATCCCCAATTCCTAAAAAATTCCCAGCTAAACCCCCTAAAAACGAGTGGGAGGTGCAAACAATCCCTGTAATTAATTTTGCTCCGATGTCGTGGTAATTGCTGCCATTGTTTTCCGGGCGCGGTTTTTATTGGACAAAAATTGTTTTGATGGTGGTGATAAAAAAGTTTTCTGAACGAGCCGGATGCGTGACTCTATCCTGGTTTAGGATTTAAATCCTGGAATGATCAGAATCCTGCGTGCTCAGAAAATGTAGAATTTTAATTTTTTAATTTTACAATCTAAAAAGTGGATTTTTTTTAAAATTTAATGCTTTACGCTCCAAAAAAAAAAAAAAAAAAATTGGAATGAAGCCATTTTTGGTGAAAATAATCCTGTTTAAACCTGCGAAAAACTCCCTAAACCTGGAGTTTTTCTGGAGTGAGGTGGTTTTTCCTGCAATTTCCAAGGAAAATTGAGATTTTTTAGAGGAGGAAAGTGGTGCAGCACCAGGGGCTGATTTTTTTGGGGTAATTCCCCCAAAATCAGTGAAGCTGGAGCCATTCCCAACCCGGTGACACTGCCCTGGCAGGAGGTCCCTGCCAACCCCAAATATTCTGGGATTCTGGGATCTTTATTAATCCCTTTATCTGGCTGGGATTTTGGCCTCGAAATTTTTTTTAAAATTTTTTCCTTCCTTCCACCAAAGATTTTGACGCGATCCTGCTTAAAAAAACCCCAAAAAACCAAAATCAAACAAAAAACCCCAAAACAAACCAAAGCGAAGCAAACAAACCCACAAAAAAGAGAAAAAAATCCTCTACAAAACAAACAAACAAAAAAACCCAACAAAAAAAACCCACCAAAACCCCCAAACAAAGCAAAGAAAAACAGAAAAAAACCCCAAAACCCCAGAAAAAACCCCCAAAAAACCCCAAACCGAGATTTACCCTGACTGGGAGCCAGGCCTGCCCCAGCCCCATTCCTGACCCCAAATCTCTGCAGGATCAGAGCCCGGGCCGGTCCCACCTGAGCTCTGGAGAGCCCCAAAAT
The DNA here is from genome assembly GCA_021534815.1 of Acrocephalus arundinaceus. Classification (NCBI taxonomy): domain Eukaryota; kingdom Metazoa; phylum Chordata; class Aves; order Passeriformes; family Sylviidae; genus Acrocephalus; species Acrocephalus arundinaceus. Next base: position 942,284 of record JAJEOU010003003.1, read on the forward strand.
CTCTCCTGACCCTCGATGCGGCTCCACAGCCGCACCCGGCTGGGACCGCGCCCGCAATTTTGGCTCCACTTGAAAGGGCGAAGCCAGGGAGGGCCCTGGGGTGCTTGGGGAGGCGCCCAGCAGTTCAGAGGGTGGCACCGACCTCCTCAAGTTGAAAATCTGGATTTTTTCCCGGCTTTTCCAGAGCGGAACGCGCAGTCGAGGACGGGATTTTCTCTGCCCTCCCAAACACGCCCCGCTCTGAGTCACGGGTGGAGAGGAGAGCGAGGAGAGTTTGGTGTTGAATCACCCCTCAAAAAAACCCAAAATCCAAATTCCCGTGAAAAATGAGGTTCAGTTTCTTGGAAAAATTTAGAAGTTTAATTTAAAAATTCAAAAGAAAATAGACAATTAGGAGAGACAAAAGCAAAATACATTTTCTTGGCCAAGGGTGCCTGGCACAGAACCAGCCAGCACACATGATAACAAAAAGTTTGTTCCTCAAAAGTCTCAGCCTGTTGCATATTTAAAAATTCGCATACATGACTCAAATATTCTTTTTGAGTGTGAATTTCTTTGTTCAGTTTCAACTCCCCCCAACCACTTTATCTGTGGGTGGCTCCATAGCACAGGTCCCATAAATTCTTCTCCTGGGGTTTTGGTCATCTTTATTTGGACAAAATACTTGATAACAGAAGTTCAATAAATTCCTTTTTTTGTAGCTTTTTCGTCAGCAATCTTCATGCAGGAATGAAGGATGACCGCTCTTTCTTCTGGTCTGGCCAGTTACAGAAAAAAGCTCCAGTCTTTTACTTCTAACTCTATGTTACAATCATAAAAAAATATATTTATCACATTTCTAACTTCTATTAATTAGAAGAAAATATAGTACAATCTTCTTATATTATACATACAATGTTCATTTTAATATTTAAATATTCATTTTAAAATTTGCGAAAAGCCAACTTTATATTGTGCATTTATAACATTCCAAATCGCTTTTTTTGGTTTTTTTTTTGTTGTTTCCCCCTGGCAGGTTTGAAGCCGAGCTCCGCCATGCACTGCCCCAGCGGGCACCTCCTGCCCGGCCCTAAATTCATCCCCGAGCTCCTCCCGCCTCATTCTGAACCCTTCGCCAACACCTGCCACCCCTTGAGCATCACCAAGACGCCGGTGACGCGTTGGCCTGGCTGTCCCCAAGGTGCCACCACCGCCGCCACGCTGCTGCCGTGCCAACCGCTGGTGCAGCAATGCCTGCTGCTGTGCCCCCCGCAGGAACCCTGCGAGACCACCCGGCTTCTCCCCATCGTGAGGGGCTCTGGAGTCACCCAAACCTTGCGGGAAAGTCCCCAAGGTGTCAAAAAACGCGTGGCCCGGAGCCTCCCGCCCTGCGCTCCGCGTTACCCCGAGCCCAGCCGGTTGCGTTTCCCCCCGTGCGGCATCCGCGGTTCCTCCGCGTCCTGCCGGGGACGGTGTCGCTCGCACAAGGTGGCCGAGTGTCCCCGGAGCTGCTCTGAGGTGACCGGTGGCTACCGAGGGGTCACCGAGTGTCGCCAGAGCTGTCCTGAGGTGACCGGTGGCTACCGAGGGGTCACCGAGTGTCGCTGGACCTGTCCCGAGGTGACCGGCGGCTACTCGCTGCCCCTCCGAGGTGTCACCGAGTGTCCCCCGCAGCGTCACTCCTCCTTCCTGCAGGAGTACCTGGAGCACAGGTGCTCCAAGGGTTACCCCACGCAGGAGTTTGGTGGCTGCTACTCCTCGGAGCAGCGGTTGAGTAGCATTGGCGGTGTGGTCAAGGGGAGTGAAGAGTGTCCCCAGCTCAGAGGGGTGACCAAGGAGTGTCCTCAGATCAGAGGGGTGACCAAGGTGACCAAGGAGTGTCCTCCACTCAGGGCAGTGACCAAGGAGTGTCCCCAGATCAGAGGGGTGACCAAAGTGACCAAGGAATGTCCCCAGCTCAGGACCAAGTTGACCAAGGAGTATCCCCCGCTCAGGGCGGTGACCAAGGAGTGTCCCCCACTCAGAGCAGTGACCAAGGTGACCAAGGAGTGTCCTCAGATCAGAGGGGTGACCAAAGTGACCAAGGAGTGTCCTCCACTCAGGGCAGTGACCAAAGTGACCAAGGAATGTCCCCAGCTCAGGGCAGTGACCAAAGGCTCTGCTCTGCTTGAGGGCACCAAGGGCAGGAGCTGCTCGGCGCCGCAGCTGAGCCGGTGTCGCTGTCCCCAACACCCCCGCGGGCCCCCCAGGCCCTCCCGCCTGACCTCGGCTGGGGTCAAGCGTTCTGGACATCCCAAGAAAAGTCGCTGCGCTTCCAAGTGGCTCTGGTGAGGGAGGAGAGGGAGCGGTGGGAATGCCCAGGGGGATGGGGCTGAAATTTGGGGTGATCCCCCTGTCTGTGAACCCAAAATTTGGGGAGATCCCCTCTCCTTGGAGCCAAATTTGGGGTGATCTCCCTCTCCATGGACCCAAAATTTGGGATGATCCTCCCTCCATGGAGCCTAAATTTGGGGTGATCTCCCCTCCATGGAGCTGAAATTTGGGGTGATCCCCTCTCTATGGAGCCAAATTTGGGGTGATTTCCCCTCCATGGAGCCAAAGTTTGGGGTGATCCCCCCTCTATGGAGCTGAAATTTGGGGTGATCTCTTCTCCATGGTGCCAAAGTTTGAGGTGATCCTCCTCCATGGAGCACAAATTTGAGGTGATTCCCCCTCCACGGAGCTGAAATTTTGAGTGATTTCCCCCTCTGTGGACCCCAGGTGATCCCCCCTCCATGGAGCCTAAATTTGGGATCATTCCCCTTCCACGGAGACGAAATTCGGGGTGATTGCCCCTCCATGGACCCAAAGTTTTGGGAGATCCCCCTCCATGGATCCCAGATTTGGGGTGATCCAGCCTCCATGGAGCCAAAGTTTGGCGTGATCCCCTCTCCATGGACCCAAAATTTGGGGTGATCCCCTCTCCATGGACCCCAAGTTTGAGGTGATCCCCCCTCCATTCCCACTCCTGCCCCCCAAACCTGCTTTTACCCCACACCGTGCCCACATTAAGCTCACAGAACGAATCCCCCATTTTAATCAACCCCAAATTCGGATTTTCCAACCCCGGGGAGAGGCTGAGGAGCTCTGAGCCACTCAGAACCTCAGCCCACCTTCGTGCCGAGGTTTGTGCCCTGTTTTTATTGTTTTGGGATCAATTCTACTCCGGTTGTACCACTCACATTAAACTCAGGTCGCAGCTGATTCCTGTTCTCTGCCTGATTTATTTTCCATTTTTTGAAACAGTTTCTAATTCCTATTCCTGGGAAAAACAAACAAACAAACAAAAAATAAAACAAACCAAACCAAAACAGAAAAATCCCCAAACCTTTCCCTGTTGTTAAGCCACTCCTTTTGGGTAAAATAAAGGAAATAATCACAATTTTAGGGCTGGGGTTCACAAACACGGATTTACTGTGGGGTGAAGTTCCTCACAGGAATTCCTTCCCAATATCCAACCTCAACTTCCTCCCATTGATCTGAACCAGTTCCTCCTTTTCCTGGCACTCCAGGAAAATAAAATAAAATAAAATAAAATAAAATAAAATAAAATAAAATAAAATAAAATAAAATATAAAATAAAATAAAATAAAATAAAATAAAATAAAATAAAATAAAATAAAATAAAATAAAATAAAATAAAATAAAATAAAATAAAATAAAATAAAATAAAATAAAATCCTCCCCCATGTTCCTTTCAGCTCCTGCAAGGCCACAGTGGGGTCATCCCAAAGCTAAATATTCCCAATATTCAGGAGGAAAAAGAAAATAAATAAATAGAGAAAAGGGGATGGATCAGCAGGAAAACGTTTAATTGTAAAAAAAAAATTAATTGTAAAAAAAGGTTTAATTGAACTCCCAAAAAGCGCCGCGGGTCGGTGGCGCCGCCTGGTGGCGAGAGGGGAGAACGGCGCCGGGAATTCCATCCTCATCCCCCCCAAAAAATTCCCCTTCCCTGGTTCCCCAATTTCCAGAATTCGAACCGGGAATTTTGGAATTTAACCAGGAGGTTAAAATGATTTCCCGCTCTGGGGGATGGTTTGGATGATCTGCAGGTTAAATCGGAATTTCATTTTTAATTATTTTTAAATCCGATTTTTCTCGGAGATTTTTTGGTGTTTTTAAGGAGGAAGGCTCCAAGTGGGGATTGGTTCAGGAGCCTCCAAGAGATCCATGGAATTCTCAAAGGACACGGGATAGGATTTCCATCGTATTCCCAGAAATCTGCAACGACAGAGCTCGATGGGATCGGCCTGGACTGGGAAGGAGGAATTCCAACCCTGAATTTCTTGGAAATCAGAATTCCCTGAATTTCTTGGAAATCAGAATTCCCTGAATTTCTTGGAAGACTCCACGAGAGCCTGGAATTGTCTTTTGGGATAGGACGAGGGAAATTATCCCGATAATGAAGTTCCCACAAAATCAAAACACGTCAGGAATATTCGCGAGTAATTTATGCATGCAAAGCGTTTTCTCCTTGTAATATAAAAAACAAATTATCCCAAAAAATCCCTCAGGGCTTGGAGCAGCTCTGGAATATTCCCCTGGGATGAAAGCACCTCTTCCACAAATAAACAGGATGTTGTTCTCCCGCCCAACTCCTGGAAATTTTGCATATTCATTAAATAAAAAATTGATTTCTCCTCAAAAATCACCCCAAAATTGGCTCTGAGGAGGCTCCAGCTCAGCCGGGGGAGATTTCCAGGATTTCCCAGGAATTTCCACTGGAAAAATTGTCCAGGGAATGTTGGGATCCCCCTCAGTGGGGATATTCCAGAGCAATCCCAAAAATTCCGTGCCAGGTGGGAGCTGGATCCCTTCCTGCCTGAAGAATCCCCAAATTACCCAAGGAATTCCATAAAATTCCCAAGGAATTCCATAAAATTCCCATCCCGGAATTCTGGGATCCTCTCAGCTCCGAGGATCCGCCCAAACCCTCAGGAAAATCAGCAAAACTCCCCGAAATCCATCAAATTTTCCAGCTTCCATAGGATTAAATTTTATTATTATTATTATTTAATTCTCCCTCGAGGCATTTTTAGCCCAAGGAAAAATTGGGATGGGACTTGGAGCCAGCTGGGATAGCGGGAATTATCCGTGCCCTTGGAAAAGGGTTGGAATAGGAAGAGATTTAATACTAAAATTCAATTTTTCCCACCCAAAACCATCCCAGGATGGGAAATCGAGGCAAAATCCCTTCCTGGAATTCACTTTTCCTGCAAAAATCCCAACAGGAATCCTGGGGGGCACCGCAGCGAGAATTCCCACGGCGAAGGGAACAACGTGGGTAAACAACAACCCCCCCTAAAATAATTAAGGGTAATTAAGATTATTACACATGAGGGGAGGGCAATTAAAACCTCGCGCCCAAAGGGTGCCTCAGCTTCCTGGAAGTTGGGGAGTTCTTATAAAACTCCAAGGATTTGGGGGCTCCCCCTTGGACGTTCCCGCGGATTCTTTCCTGGAATATCGGTGAGTCCTTCTCCCTTCTGCTCCAGAATTTTGGGGAAAAAGGAATAAATAAATAAATTTATTTATTTATTTATAAATTCTGCAGCTCCAAAAATCCCAAAGGGAGATTTCCCTTGCCGGGAATTATTTTGTTGGATAATTTTGGGTCGAGCCTTAGAAATGGGGACTGGAATTCTGGTTAAAAATCAAAAAACCCAAAATTTCTGCTGGAATTATTATAAATTAACTGTCAATAACAATAAAATTCACTTTAGTTTTTTAATTCCGATGGAATTTGGATGAGTTTGTCACAAAAATCATGGAATGTTTTGGGATGGAAGGGATTTTAAAGGTCAGGATGCTCAGCAACATTTTATCTGTGTTTTTCCATTAAAAATCGGAGGAAACCTGGGATTTTCTCTTTTTTTCCCTCCAAAATTTTATTTTTCATAAATCCAATGTATTTTCTAAGGGATGAAAAGGGAGGAAAATCTTTTTTCCTCCTTATTTTCCCACTAGAATGTTCCAAACCAGAGCCCATTTTCCCAACAAATTTGTTTCTCCCCATTTTTTGATTAAAAAATCCCATTTTTTAATCACTTTTGGGAAGAAGAAACTCCAATTCCGTCATTTTCCCACCCAAAAAACTTCAGGAATTCTCCGAAAAGAGAATTTGATCCCCATCAGATAAATAATGGGATTCCCCTGGATTTTTCCAGCGGAAATCTTTGGAGAAAAACCAGGAATTTGATGACTTAAGCCAACACCTACCTCCAAAGGAGCTTCTGGAAGAGCCCGGATTCCTCCCGGGATAAAAATTTAAGGGATTTTTATCTGGAATCATCGGCTCCGACAGGTAAATCCCAGGAGATATTCGGGAATTAATCCCACAGGAATGCGGATTCAGGGCCCAGGGGAGAAAAAATCTGGGCATCAAAAATTCCCTGTGGAGTTCTGGGCCCTCTGGAATTCATCTGGAGGAAGGATTTTTCCAGAATTCCAGGGATTTGGGAGTTTTCAGGGCGAAGGAATTGTTCCGAACGCGGATCTGGAGCTGGGAGCGATCCCAGGCTCTGGAATCTGATCAGGGTAATTATCCCAGGGAGGGCTGGGCACACCGAGATAAACAAATTATCTGGGAAGAGATGGAAAATCCTGGAATTGTGGCTTGGATGAAGCCAGGGTGGGTTTTCTTGGGAAGGTTGAGGCGGGTGGGGAAAAGGGGAAACTGAGATGGGAGTTCAGTTTCAAAGTAACATTTGAAAAATTAAATAAATTTTTAGAAATTTTTTTAAATAAAAAAAAATTAAAATTAAATAAAAAATTTAAAAGCTAACATTAAAGATTAAAATAAAGAATTGAAATAAAATTTTTAAAATAAGAACTAAATTTTATTTTTGAGAATAACATTAAAAATTAAATAAAAGTTTAAAAACAGAATTTTTAAAAATTAAATAAAAATGTACAAGTAACATTAAATTTGAGTACTTTCTTTAAAGAGAAAACTAAAAAATTAAACAAAATTTTTTAAAATTATATTTAAAAACTGCTTAACATTTTAAAAATAGCAATGAATGTCAAGTAGAATTTTTAAAAAATAAGATTAAAAAATGGAATGAACTTTAGAAATAACAGTGGAAATTAAATCGAATTTTAAAAAGACAAAATTTTAAAAACTGAATTTTAAAAATATGAAAATTATATAGAATTTTAAAAATTAAGGAAACAAAATTTTTAAAGCAAAAATAATAATTAAAAATCTTTAATTAAAATACAATTAAAAATTGGATTAAATCAAGAAATAGGCTTTAGAGCAAGGATTTTTTCTCACTGGGATTTACAAATAAATAGGAATAAACTTTTTAATTCCAAGACATTTTTGGCTGTTCTGGCTGCAGGTTCTGCCCAGGCCCTTCCAGATGTGCTCAGAATTCCAGGGGCCGTGCCCGCCGCCTTCGGCCTCCAGCTCCAGTCACCCTTGCGTGGTTTCCTGCGGCGCCTCCCGCGTCATCATCTTCCCTCCACCCGTGCTTGTGACATTCCCGGGGCCCATCCTCAGCACCTGCCCGCAGGAAACCGTGCTGGGATCTTCGGGACCGGTTCTGGGATGCTCAGGAACAGTGCCGGGATGCTCAGGAATGACGGAGGGAGGAGTGGGAACATCCCTGAGTTCCCATGGCACGGAAATCCCGCGTTCTGGAGGTTTCGTCCCAAAATTTATCTCCAGGCCCATCCTTGGCATGGATCCACAGGAGACCACACTGGGATCTTTGGGAATGCTGGAGGGAGGAACCTCCCGAACCTCCCTGAGATCCCGCGGAGCTCAAATCCCGCATTCTGGGGGCTTCATCCCCAAATCCGGCCCGCGGCGAGCGTCGCGCTGCTCCTACATTTTTAGTTCCCGTTGGATCCATCCCTGCCGGAGAAATGGCAGCGGGAGCCAACAGCCGGCCGGGAACGAGAGCCAGGAGCAAATTCCAGATCCCGAAAAGCCAGGAACGGAAGATGCAGATGCGGCAAAGGAGGAGAAAGAAGCCTTGGAAGTGTGACACAAATCCGACCCAAATCCAAAGGCTCTGGAGGCTCCTCCAAAGCAGATTTGGGAATTTTTAGTCCAGCTTAAATTGGGGTTTTTTTTAATGGTTGGGGTTTTTTAAAATTGGATGATTTTTTCCCCCTCAGACATTCCCAAGTGGCGGAAATTAAATTAAATTAAAATAAATTCCATTAAATTCCATTTTCTCCGAATTTTGGGATAACCTGGTGCTTGCAATTCGGTTTGTGGGAGCAATTTGTTGTTTTTTTCTGTGGTTTTGCAGAGAAATCGAGACTGGGGAACACCCCAAGTGTGGTCAGACCTGACAAAGTCTTTCCCTGCCAGGCCTAATTAAGCCTGGCTTAGGTTTTATGGGAATTACTCACCAGCAGATTCCCTTTTTCCTTGGCATAAATACAAACACGATCCCGTCGCCGATTCCCGGCTTTCACTTTCAACGCAGGAAAGTCGGGAAGGGGAATAAACCAATCTCCTTATATTTAATTTTAATAAAAAGGGGGAAAATTGTGGAAATTAATTATTTTTATATAAAAATTAATCCCGGGGGAAAATTTGGCCACAAAAATGTGGATTTTCCATCTTGGAAGTGTCCAAAGCCAAGCTTGGAATAACCTGGGATAGTGGAAAGTGTCCCTTGCCCATGGATGTGGATGATCCCACCCAAACCATTCCAAAATTCCAGGATAAAAGTGAAGAATCCTCACCTGGACATGCATCCATTACCCCACATTTTATTTTATTTTATTTTATTTTATTTTATTTTATTTTATTTTATTTTACTTTATTTCATTTTATTTTATTTATTTTTTAATTTTTTTTGGTTTATTTTATTTTATTTTATTTTATTTTATTTTATTTTATTTTATTTTATTTTATTTTATTTTATTTTATTTTATTTTATTTTATTTTATTTTATTTTATTTTATTTTATTTTATTCTCCTTCTTTCCTTTCCCATTAAAATTATTCTGCATTATCACAGTGGTCTCCTGGTTTTTCTTTTTCCAGGGAAATTCTCCTAACTGGGAAATCTGGATAAATTCCAAATCCCCGAGTAGTTTTTGGGGCCGGGGAGGTTTGAGAACGATTGGAATTTTGGAATTCCTCACCAGCCTCAGGGTGGGCTCCTCCTTCTGGCACCAAATCCAGGGGTTCAGTTTAGAGGGAAAAGGGGATTGGGGGAAATTTGTTAAAACAGTTTTTTTTAATTTTTAAAAAAATTAAAAATTCTAAAAAAATTTTTTTTAAACTTTTTAAAAATTTGTTAAACAGCCAGAAGGAAGAATTCCAACCTCCGAGGATGTTTTTTCCATGTTTTTGTTGGATTTCACTTTCTCCCTGCCCACAGGAAATTTTTCCACGCTCCCAAATCCCCACAAACCTGTTCCTGCAGAAACAACCCCAAATATTGGCTCCCAAATAATCCCAAATATCCCAAATATTCCCTGCCTGTCCACATCAGGAATTTTTTCCCTTTGCATTCTGGGAGCTCCCATAAATCTCTTTGTTTATCCGCGGGCCCCATTTGCGGGTGCCCCAATTTCCCCATTCCCGTTCCCGGTGATGATGTAATGATCCTGGTGATGATGTAACCATCCCAAAATCACGGAGGAACAAATCCCACGTTTCTTGTTTGGCTCTTGGAGGAAAGGTTGGGAAAAAACTCCGGCAATGAGGTCACGGGCGGGGTGGACCCCGAGCCCTTGGAATTGACTCATCAGCCCCAGCGGCTCCACCCCATCCAGAGCTCCAGGAGTTGGACAATCTCCAGTTGGCTCAGGAGGAGGAATGGGAATTATTCCCTTTTTTTAGGTTTTTAGGGTGGTTTTTCTTTTAAAGGAAGATCCTAAAATTGTTGAGGTTGGGAAAGAGCTCCGAGGTTGAGTTCAAGTTGTGCCCGATCCCAAACCAGTGTCCAGAGATTTCTGGGATGCCTCCAGAACTCCAAACCTCCCAGGGCAGCCCCTTCCGAGGCTTTTTCCCTTTTCCAGGAGGGATTTTCCCAAATTTTCCACCCTGAGCCTCCCCTGGCACAGCTTGAGGCCGTTCCCTCTTGTCCTTTCCTATTTCCTGGGATCAAATGTCAAATCCCCCCTGGAAGAGCCCAAAATTTCCCCCTGGAATCTCCTCCCTGAAACTTTTTGGAGAAGAACCACCAGCTTTTCCACCCAGAAGTCAGAGCTGGATCCCTTTTGGATCAATCTCATCTCCTTTGGATCAATCTGATCCCTTTTGGATCCAGCTGATCCCAATTTTTTCCTCTCTCTGAACCCCACTGATCTTGCTGGGGTCCATCCCCTGGTTTTTTATTCCCTTCATCTTGCAAACAACCCTCAACATTCTCCACTCATCCACCCAAGATTATTATTTTTTAAATTATTGTTATTATTAAAATTATTATTATTATTTACATTAATATTAACATTATTATTATTATTAACAATAATAGTAATAATAATAATAATTTTTGCAGCCCAGAAAACCACAGGTGCATCAGGAAATCCTGGATTTTCCTGCCAATTTGGGGTTTTTTCCCCTCATTTTCCCACCTCCCACAAACCCATCCCACCTGTTTCTCTCCTGGTATTCCCATTTTTTTTATGGCTTTGCACGGGCAGCTCGGCTGTTCCTCCTCCTCCAATTTTCTCGGAATCTTGGGATGGTTTGGGATGGAAGAGATCTCCAGGACGATCCAGATCCCTCATTCCCTTTCCGATATCCCATCCCACAACTCCTCCTCGCTGGCCTTTCCCTTTCCCCCCTCCCAGCCCAGTAAAATATTCATTTATTACGGGAAAACTGATGCCCAAAAGTGCCCCAGGGTTCTCCATCCGAGGGTGGATCTGAGGCTGGGGCACACCCAGTTATTAATTGGGTTATTCCCAATAACCTCTCATTAGATTCCCAATATTGCACGTCAGCAAAATTCGGGATGAGGTCAGGGAAATCAAGGCTTGCCCCAGGGGAAGGGACGGGGCTGCTTTTCCTCCTTAAATCTCTTTTCAGGCCTAAGAATCATAAAATTGTGGAGTGGTTTGGGTTGGGAAGGTCCTTAAAAATCATCTTATTCCGACTCCTTTCCATTATCTCAGGATGTTCCAACCTGGCCTTGAAAAATTCCAGGGATGGGGCAGCCACAGCTTCTCTGGGAAATTCATTCCAGGGCCTCCCCACCCTCACAGGGAACAATTCCTTCCCTAAACCCAAATTAAATTTCCCCTTTTTCAGCTTGAACCCATTTCCCTTTTCCCATAACCACAATTCCTGCTGAAATCCGGGAGTGAGGAGAGCACTGGAAGTTCTGACAGGTTTTTATTCAAGCTGAACTTTTGGCCTGGTTGAGCTGGATTAATCAGTGCTGTACAAATAATTGCATCTGGAAAAAAATTCCAATATTTCCTCTGATTAACAAAACTCTGCTCTTTTTTTTCCTTGGAAAATCTCCTTTTCCCCTCCTTAAATCCAAATATAAATTCATTTTAAAGGATCTGGTGCTGCCAGTTCTGGGGTTTAATCCTTGAAGGAACTCGTAGGAAGCTGCCAGATTTTTCTTGCTGAGACGAGCAGCTTTAATGAAGCAATGAAGGCAAATGAAGATTTAATTAATATCTTTCTCATTAATGGATGATTAAATGGGATCTTAGCACCACCACGCCTGGGTGAGCCATGGGGCGATGCAGGAATGGGAATTGGCTCATTCCACAGGCGCTAATGAAGTATTAAAATTAATTATTTGCAAAGGGTGGAGCTTCTGAGATGCCCCAAATAACCCCAAACTTCACCCATGGGCTTCACCCGAGGAGCAGATCCTGCAGCTCCTTGGGATCCCAGGATTCCAGAGACTGGGAAAGAATTCCGGGGTCATCGAGTCCAAGCTGGGTCCAGTCCCCACCTGGACACCCAGACCAACGTCCAGGGATTCCTGGGACTCTTCCAGAACTCCAAACCTCCCTGGGCAGCCCCTTCTGAGGTCTTTTCCTTTTTCCAGGAGGAATTTTTCCCAAATTTCCCACCCTGGCCCAGCTCGAGGCCGTTCCCTCTTGTCCTGGCCCCATTCCCTGGGATCAGATCCCAAATCCCCCCTGGAGGATCCCAAATCCCCCCTGGATCCCCCTTTGCTCCAGGCTGAGCCCCCCCAGATCCCTCAGGATTCTCCATTCCCTTCTCCAGCTGCTCCAGCCCCGTTCTCATCCCGGGATTTTCCAGCCCCAGCTCCTTCCCACCTCCAGGATCCACAGAATCCCAAAATCCCTGGGGCTGGGAAAGAATTCCAAGCTCATCGAGTCTGAGCTGTGCCTGATTCCCATTTGTTCATCCAGAGGAATCTCTGGGAATTCTTTGCACCCCTCCACAGATGGGATCCAAACCTCCCTGAGCCTCTTCCAAGCCCTTCCCACCCTTTCCAGGGAGAATTTTCCCAAATTTCCCACCCTGAGCCTCCCCTGGCCCAGCTCGAGGCCGTTCCCTCTCATCCTGGCCCTGTTCCCTGGGATCAGATCCCAAATCCCCCCTGGCAGATCCCAAATCCCCCCTGGATCCCCCTTTGCTCCGGGATGAACATTCCCAGCTCCCTCAGGATTCTCCATTCCCTTTTCCAGCCCCGTTCCCATCCCTGGCCACACTCCAGCTCCTCCATGAAGGTCAAACCCTTCTCCTCGACCTTCTGTGGGTTGATCCTTGAGGTTCTCTTCCACCTCGGGATATTCCAAGATCCTGGGAAGCCCTGGAGGTCACCCTGACATGGAGTTTTGGGTGGTGGCCACCCCGGAGGGACACCTAGCCCAGCTTTTAGACAAACCCAAATTACACCCAAGCACTCCAGGCTTCCTTCCCCACCCTGGGGGCTGCAATTCCGCCTTCCCTGGAGTTTTTATCCAGGGAATTAAAGATTTAAATGAGGCGCATTAGCTGTGTTTTTATTTTTTGCAAGATGAAAAGATTCCCCGGGAAATTGAGGTGCCGTCATTATTCCTGAGCTGCCGGCAAATCTCGCTGGGTGGTGGGGAAGGATTCCTCAGTTTCCGGGGTTATTTGTGTGTTTAATTCTTTAATCATCACCTTTCGAGGTACAAAAATGTCCCCAAACATTTCCATGGGAGAGGAAATCCGAGTAAAAATGTGGTTTGTGCTTAAATTCTTAGGGATGAGACTGAGATGGGTAGTAGGAAATGGGAGGCTGCCAAAAACTTGATTTTTTATGGGATTGAACAGATTTTTTATGGGATTGAACAGAGGGAATCACATCAGAAATTGACAGAAAAGAACAGAAATTAATATAAATTAACAGAAATGGGCAGAAACTGACATAAATTAACATAAACTAACAGAAATGGAAATTGACATAAATGAACATAAATGGACATAAATTATCAGAAATGGACAGAAATAGACAGAATTAGACAGAAATTAATATAAATTAACAAAAATGGACAGAAATGGACATAAATGAACATAAATCAACATAAATTATCAGAAATGGACAGAAATTAATATAAATTAGCAAAAATGGACAGAAATGGACATAAATGAACATAAATCGACATAAATTATCAGAAATGGACAGAAATGAATATAAATTAACAAAAAAATGGACAGAAATGGACAGAAATGAACATAAACTAACAGGAATGGACAGAAATTAACAGAACTGAGATCCTGCTCCGGTCTGAGCAATAAAACAGCACTGAAAACACAAATAATTAAAGAGCAAATTGTGGGAATTTAATTTAATCCCATATTTTCCCTCCAATCTCACAATTACCCAATGAAAAAAAAACCACCCCAAAATATCACCATTTTATTTGGAAATTGTACCCTAATCTGCCTGAACTCCCAAATTTTAGCCTGTTTATTCTCCTGCCCAGTGTTGTTGGTTGTTCCTTTCCGAGGCTGGAATCGCCCCGATAAAATCTGAGGGGGAAAATGAGGTTGAGGATCATGTTCTGTTCCGATCTGGGATAATGACACGGATGATTTCCTCTCTGCCAAGCGGCCAAGGAGCCCAATTTGGAAAATTATAGGGAAGAGCAAAGCAGCTGCAGCAGCTTCCTCTGATTTCATCTCCGTATGCAAAGCAGCCGGGAAGGATCAGAGCAGAGCCTTGGAATTCCTAAAGCCAGAAAATCAATTTACCAGCGATGACAACAACAACATCAACAACAACAACAACAATCACATCAACGTGCCAGGGAAAAAACAGGATGAGGAATCTGCCAGATAAATCTCTGGAGTTGGTTGGTTTGAGGTGAGTCTGGAGCTCCTTGGCCCAAGCTGCTGCTCTTTAATTTTATTTTTTTTAAATGTAAAAAATACATTGGTTTTGGGTTTTTTTCTGAAAATACTTTGCAAAAAACCCAAAAAATTCCTGAATTTTTTTTGTTTTATTTGTTTGAATTTATATTTCCAAAAGGATTTCTTTTCCAGCTGGGAAGGGAGTTTATCTCTTTCTATCTCTTAAGGAACTCTTTGATCTTTGAGGTTGTGAAAGGAGTTTTGGGGCTATGCCAGCGATTTGCATTTGGGAGATAATTTTTTTTTTTTTTTTGGAAGAATCTCCGTGGAATATCAGGGCTGTGAAATTCCAGAAAGGAAAGGATCCCACAAAAACTTTCAGTGAAAAATCCCAATTCCACAAACCAAACCCCGGGGATTTTTTTGGGCAATTTTGTGTTTTAAACCAATTTTCTCTCTGTTGGATAAACCTCCAAGTCAATGGGACGAGGTTCTTATGGACTTTTCTCAAATATTGGGTTTGGTAACTCCTGCAATTGCCTCAGCTGTCAATCACTGTAATTAATAGGTGCTTTTAATTGCCACAAATTAAGTGAGTCAGACTGTTCTGTGCTGCTCATGTGTCTCCTCTGCACATTAGATTGATTCATTAGAGCCATGAAATGTAAATAAAATCATTTGTTTGGGGCTTTGTTTTTGTGTTTTCCTTTCATTTTAATTCACCACAACTGAGAAGGAGGAGGGTTTTTTTTAATGTAAATGTAAGCATGAAAATCACATTATCAGAATTTTCCAGGCCTTGGGGATTTTTTTGTGCTGAGTTTGTGGGCCTGGAGTTCAGGTAGTATTTGCTCTGAGTCCTCTAATCCTAAATTACATTTCTCTCCTCATCTTGGCCTCTAAAAAACACATTCCCAAAAGGAAAATCCAATTTCTTCCCAGTTTTTAGTATTTTTCAGGTATTTTTTCTGAAGGGGATGAGCCTTGAGATGAGGAATTGCTGATAAAATACAAAATCCTGGGCAGGTGCCTTTTCTTAGCTGAATTTCTGGTGAAATTCTTGTCTGGGAATTGTTTTGGTACTTTAAATTTCCTACTTGGAATGTGAAAAGGAAATTATCTGGTCAAAGGACAGCTCCAAGAGCAGATAATTCCATAAAAACCCATGGAGCGAACACAAAGTGACCATGCAGACACAAAGTGAATATTTCAGGGAAAATCCACCTGTTTTAGGGGAAATCCACCTGTTTTAGGGAAAATCCAACTGTTTTAGGGAAAATCCCCCTCAGTAAACGGAGAGATATCCAGCAAAGGCCCAGAAAGGGTGCAGCACCTGCAGTGCCCTGTGTGGGGCTGGGAATTTCTGTCCGAAGTCAGAAATTCCATAAAAATTCATGGATTGAACACAAAATGAATATTTTAGGGAAAATTCCCCTCAGTAGCCAGACAGATTTCCAGCAAAGGCCCGAGAAGGGTGAAGCATCTGGGGCACCCTGTGTAGGCCTGGGGATTATCCCACACCCCTGTGTGGGACTGGGAATTTTTGTCCCAGTTCAGAAATTCCATAAAAACCCACGGAGTGAACACAAAGTGACCAAAGGCACACATAAAATAAATATTTTAGTGAAAATGCCCCTCAGTGGATGGAGAGATTTCCAGCAAAGGCCCAGGAAGGGTGAAGCACCTGGACCACCCTGTGTGGGACTGGGAATTTATTGTCCCAAGTCAGAAATTCCATAAAAACCCACAGAGTGAACACAAAGTGACCACAGAAAATGTAAAATGATTATTTTAGGGAAAATGCCCCTCAGTGGATGGAGAGATTTCCAGCAAAGGCCCTGGAAGGGTGAAGCACCTGGAACACCCTGTGTGGGACTGGGAATTTATGTCCCAAGTCAGAAATTCCATAAAAATCCATGGATTGAACACCAAATCCATATTTTAAGGGTAATGCCTCTCAGTGAATGGAGAGATTTCCAGCAAAGGCCCAGGAAGGGTGAAGCACCTGCAGCGCCCTGTGTGGGACTGGGAATTATCTCCTAATCCTAAGGCGTTATCAAAACAGTTGCGACAAAGCAGGTGCAGGGAAAACATTCCATTTCACAAGGGGGTTGCGTCAAGGTGGCTCCCAATTTCCTTTCTCCATGACAGGATATAAAAGTGCTCCTGACTGGCGGCCCTTGGAGCTGCCTCTGCTGACTCGTCCTCCTCGCTGACTGGGTAAGTTGGATTTAACTGAATCAGCTCCTAATTAAAAGGCAATTTGGTTTATGGGGAGCTTTGACGTGAGGTTTTATATCCTAGCCTAAATCAGGGTAGAGTTGATTCTCCAAACCCGTTTTGTGTGGGAAGCGGGACTTGGGATTAAGGTGGATGAAAGAGGGGAAAGGAATGGGAGTTGTAAAAATGCTGATGGGAGGGATTTTTAGGGATTGAGGGTTTGTTTATGGAGAAAGATCACTCCAAACCCGTGATCAGGGTGGGATCGATTCCCAAAAGGAGCAGGGAAGGGAATGATGTGGGAGAAGGACAGGGAGGTTTTTCCCAGAATTCATTCTGGGAATAAAGACAGGACAAAAATACAGAGAAGCTTTGGGGTGACCCAATTGTGGCCCTCCAGGACCTGAAGGAGCCAAAAGGAACACAGGGAGAGAATTTTTCCAAAGGATGGAGCGCCAGGAAAAGGGGGAATGGGTTCACACTGATGGACAGGAGGTTTAGATGGGATTTTAGGGATAAATCCTTCCCTGTGAGCCTGGAATGGAATTCCCAGAGAAGCTGTGGCTGCTCCATCTCTGGAAGTGTCCGAGGCCAGGCTGGACGGGGTTTGGGATCTATGGAAATTGGATCAGAACCAGAACTGGATCTTTAAGATCCATTCCACGATTCCATGGAGCACTAGAGAGGAGCAGGAACAGAATTAGAAACATTTCCCCACAGTTCATCTCCTTTAATTGGTGCAATTTATGGAAAAAGCAGATTGTGCCCTAGAAATGATGATTTTTAAAAAATTATTTTTAATTTTTCTTTTTTAACCACAAACTCGTTTATTCAGATGATTTAATCCCACACATCTGCACCTGTCCATCCAAAAACCATCCAGCAAATCCCCGTTCCCACAACCCAGCTCCTTTTCCAACAAATCCCCGTTCCCACAACCCAGCTCCTTTTCCAACAAATCCCCATTCCCACAACCCAGCTCCCTTTTCCAGCAAATTCCAAAGGGAATAATCTCCCACACCCCTCCTGCTTTTCCTACTGGATATCTCAGTAGGAATAAGAATTAACTAGGAATAAGAATTAATTTTGTCCCTTAAGAATTTAGGGACAAAACACATTTTTGTCGCCCGGATTCCCTCTCTCATGGAGAGAAACATGGGGCCATTTTTTTAACCCCTAAAAAGCCGCGATTAAAGAACTAAACACACAAATAACTCCAGAACTGAGGAGTTCTTCCCCATCCTTCCAACCATCTTGGCTGTGCCTTCACCGGGTTGGGACCTTCCCTTCCTTCCAGGTTGGATCGGGAACGATGTCCTCCTATGGCCAACTGCTCAGTGCCCGCTGCGCCTCGCCCTGCGAGGTGACCTGCGGCCAGCCCTACGTGGACTCCTGCAGCCAGCCATGCGTGGCCTCCTGCGGGGACTCCCGAGCCATCGTCTACGCCCCGCCCGTGGTCGTGACATTCCCGGGGCCCATCATCAGCTCCTGCCCCACGGAGAGCATTGTGGGGACGTCCATCCCCGAAATCGGCGGGGGAATGGGGTCTGGAGGGGGTGGGATGGGCTCTGGAGGTGGTGGGATGGGGTCTGGTGGTGGGATGGGGTCTGGAGGTGGTGGGATGGGATCTGGAGGAGGAATGGGATCTGGAGGGGGAATGGGATCTGGAGGTGGGATGGGGTCTGGAGGAGGAATGGGATCCTGCGGAGGAGGAATGGGGTCTGGAGGGGGAGGAATGGGATCTGGAGGGGGAGGAATGGGATCCTGCGGGGGAATGGGAGGGGGTTCCTCCGGCGGGGAGGGCTCCTGCGGGGGCGGGATGTCACGGCTGGGGAGCCTCTACCGCAGCCCCTATTTCTCAGGTTACGGCTACGGTAGGAATTACAATTACAATTACAATTACAACCCCTATTTTTCCCGAGGGTACTACAGGTATGGCTACGGGAACTACTTTTAACCCTTTAGAGATGAGGAATGTCCAAAGGAAAAATTAAGATGCAAAGTTGTAGTTGACGGCTAGGAAATTCCAAAAACAACAGCCGCGGTTGTTTGGATCTCGTTGTGCTTTATCCAAGGCTTAGGATCCCGATGTTCCCTTCCCTCTCTCCTGTTGTGTTTTGTACTCTCCCTGAAACCTGAAAAGTCAAACCAATCACGGGACTTGGCTGTGAAAGTGTCCGGCTGGAAAAAAAAGAATGTCTTGGAATGGCTGCTGGACTGGAGTCCAGGCTGAAATAATGGGAATGCTGGAATTAGAAGGCTGAAATGGAAATGCTGAAATGGGAATACTGAAATGGAAATGCTGGAATGGAAATGCTGAAATGGGAATGCTGAAACTGGAATGCTGAAAATGGGAATGCTGACACGGAGGTTCCGTTCTTTGTCTCTGCACTGCCCCATCCCACTTTTTGTTTGTATTAAAGCCCTGTTGCATCACAGCCCCCCCGGGTTCTGGCTTTTGTTTCACCAGTTTCAGTTTCAAACCGGTCTGAAAGGAGGGAATCCTTGTGCAGTAATTAATTCTCACCAGAGGGGAATTAGTTCCGCTTTAATGCAAATATAATTAGTCTGAAATCCCTCAAAAAAATTTTTTTCCTTTTCTGATCTATTCCACATTATCTAATAAATAACAGAGAATAATTTCCAATAGGTTGGAAGAAGGTCCAGGGATGGACTGGTGCAGCTCCCAGTTAAAACCAGTTTACCCTTGGCGCCAGGGTAATGGGGGATTGGGGTGCTCAGGGGTGACCTCATTTTGTGGGGATCAAAGGCTGGACTTGATGACCTGGGAGATCTTCTCCAGCCTAAATGATCCTGGGATTCTGTGGAAAGGAAAACCAGGAGGCTGCCAATGCAATTCCAAAAGATTTTAATTAGGGTTTGAAATAAATTAAATAGAATAAAATCAGAACAATTCAGTGGTGGTGCAAGGACAGCCAGGCCACCCCTGTGGGTGACAAATTCACTTCACAGGGTGAAGCTGGAGCCTTTACAGAAAGCCCCACCTGGAATTCTGAAACATTTCCACCCCACCAGAAAGGAAAGGAAAACCAGGAGGCTGCCAATGCAATTCAGAAAGATTTTTATTAGGGTTTGGAGTAAATGAAATAGAATAAAAACAGAGCAATTCATTGGTAGTGACAAAAGCCACTTCATAGGGTGAAGCCGGAGCCTTTACAGAAAGGATTCCCACTTGGAATTCTGAAACATTTCCACCCCACCAGAAAGGACACAGGACAAGATTAATCAATTAATTAAAGAGTTCCAGGAGAGGCGTCATCCCATGGGACAGCGCTTGATTGAAGATGAGGCACAACAGGAAGACACACAGGTCAGGTTTTCAGGGAGCAGCCTCATAATTCCAGGAAATCCAGATCCTGGATTTTCATCTTCAGGGTTGTTTGGCCTTAGCATGAACCCCCCAGGCTGGATCCGTAGAGGCCGATCCGTGACCTCCGGCTGTACCGGGAGCCCCCAATTCCCGAGGAGCCTCCATAACCAAAGGCACCCCCAGATCCGAAGGATCCCTTGGCCCCCAGCACGCCCCCGTACCCACAGGAGCCGCGGGAATTCTGCATTCCAAAGGAACCCTCACGTCCAAAGGGACCCCCAATCCCTGAGGATCCCCCGTAGCCAAAGGAACTCCCGGATGATCCAAAGGAGCCCCCTGCCCTTGCCATACCCCCAGGCCCAAAGGAGCCCCCCACCCCGTAGGACTCATCGACGATATTTGGGATGGGAGCACCGAAAACCACGGGGTGGGAGGCTCCCACCACGCTCTCCTGGGAGCAGGTGGCCAAGGTGGGGCCCGGGAAGGTGAGGACCACGGGAGGAGGGAAGACCACGGCTCTGGAATCTCCACAGGAAGCCACACAGGGCTCCAGGCTCCTGCTGTAGGCACAGGGTTGGGAGCAGGTGACCTCACAGGCTGGCAGGCACTCGGAGCCCACGTTGGACATCATTCCTGAAGATTTAGGATCGAGCTGGGGAAGGAAATGTGCAGTCAAGGCAGTGGCCACGAGTTCCCAGTATGAACCAGTTGTGCTTTGTCCTTCTCCAGTTGGTCCCAGTTCAACCCTGCTTCACAAATTCCCGTTTTTCCTGCTGTTTCCTTCCTTCCTGACCTGTTTGAAGCTTCTCAGTGCTTCCTTTCCTACCATCACAACTCTTTTTCTTCTGAATCTCTCTCTCAAAAAAAAAAAAAATCTTCCCCTTTTCTCCGGGGCAGAATATCTTAAACAATTCCTCACTCAGAAAAGTCCCATAAATTCCCTTTTCAAGATTTGCTTTCAGAAAGTCCCTGAGGAAAATCTCCCTTGCTCTGTTCTTCTCTTGCCCCCAACTTTTCTAAATCCACTCTCCTCTCCCTCAGCTTTTCTGGAATTTTTCAAGATAAAAAAAGGAGAAATTTTAAAATATCGAGGAGTGCAATGAAATCAGACTTACCTCGTGGTCTCGGAGGGAATAAATCAGTGGAGGTGCGAGGATTGAAGATTTCTCAGGTCTCTCCCCTTTTTATCCCATTTTTAGACAATAAGGAGGATGTGACGTCACCCACCATTTGCCAAATCCTTATCACTTACAAAGAAAAAAGATCCCCTTAAGCCTCGCCATTGTTTTCACTTCAGCTCATAATTACTGATCATTTCCAGCCCTGCTTTGAGTGACACAAACCCAACACCCAAAAGTCTCCTTTTGTCTCAAACTTCAGGGAGAAAAATCCTTTTGGTTCCAAAGGAAACAGGAGTTGATCCCTTGTGGTTTTTTTTCTCTTCAGTGACTTGCAGGAAGGTGTTTCCCCACCTGTCACTCACACAATCGGGGTGTAAGCCTCGGATTTGGGTCCAATCCCTCCCAAACTGACCTCGGGTGAGGGCCAGAGCCCTTTGCAATCCTCAGGATTTGAGGGGGATGAGGCAGCAAAACACGTTTGAAAGGGGTTGGAGCCACACGCGAGGCCACCTAAGCCCCGAAACCTCTGAGTAATTCTAATCAAAACTCATTTTGGGGATGCTGAGCTCAGCGTTGTCACCAGGATGTCACCAGCGCCACAGCCCAAAGGTCACCAGTGCTCCGAGGTGGATCCCAAACTTGGAACCTTGGCTGGAAAAACCCTCCAAGGTCATCAAATCCAACGTTTGACCCCCCCAGCTGGTCACCCAGACCAATGTCCAGTCTTTCCTCGGACGCCTCCAGGAATGGGGACTCCAAACCCCCCTCGACAGCCCCCTCCAAGACCTGACCGCCTTTTCCGTGAGGAAATTCCACCTGGAATTCCTCACCAATGGGTTTGACTTTCAAAATTATCTCATCATCAAGCCAAGCCGTTCTCTAGTGCAGACTTGCAAAGGGTTGATGTGTCCAGGCCTCACTTAAATCATTAATAAAAAATAACAGGAGAGGGTCAGGCCCCGTTGTAAACCCAGGATATTGCACAGGAACCGGGGCCGTAAAATTCCCACACAATGAAAAAGCCAAATTTACGATACCACAGTCAGACTGTATATGTCGAGGGTTGATTTGCTAATTGGGAACTATGAAAATAATTACAGGAGGAGTCACACGGGGGGGAAAAAAAATAAATCAGAATTTGGTAAGGGTGAGAGGTTTTATGGGATGCTTCATACCCCAAAGGGGTATAAAAGGAGGAACATCTCCGGAGTCTCCTCAAACCTTCTCCTGACTTCTCCAGCTACTCCAGGTGAGTTGGATTTAAGCTGATCTTTGCTCTCCCTCATTCACTGTAGTGACAGACTCGTTCTGTGATTTTGGGGATTTTAGCCAGGAGACGTGGCAGTGAAATCCTGCTTTTCACTGGAGTCTCACTGCCAGCGCCTGGGAGAAATCCATTTGATATTTAAAGATAGAATTTCAGGAGTTATTTGAATTTTTCTTGTGGCTTTCAGAGCTTGAGGCACAAATTGGAAGCTTAAATTTACTGAAAAATCAAGTTCCAGGTGTCTTCTGCAGGGGAGGGAGAAATGGACAAACCCAGGACAGGAGGGTTTGAGGCAGGAGGTGAAGCCATACCTGGATCTTGTGTCCAGTTCTGGGTCCCCCAATTCAGGAGGGGCTGGAGCTGCTGGAGAAGGATCTGGAACATCCTGAGGGAGCTGGAGGGGCTCAGCCTGGAGCAAAGGGGGATCCAGGGAGGATTTGGGATCTGCCAGGGGGGATTTGGGATCTGATCCCAGGGAACGAGGCCAGGACAGGAGGGAACGGCCTCGAGCTGTGCCAGGGGAAGCTCAGGGTGGGAAATTTGGGCAAATTCCTCCTGGAAAAGGGCAGCCAGACCTTGGAAGGGGCTCAGGGAGGTTTGGATTCCCATCCCTGGAGGTGTCCAAGGAATCCCTGGAGATTCCTCTGGATGACCAAGTGGGAATGGCCTCGAGCTGTGCCAGGGGAGGCTCAGGGTGGAAAATTTGGGAAAATCCCTCCTGGAAAATCCCTCCAGAGAAGGGGGCCAGGACAAGAGGGAATAGCCTCGAGGATGGGAGGGGCCAGGAGAGTCTCAGGGTAGAAAATCTGGCAAAATCCCTGCTGGAAAAGGGCAGCCAGACCTTGGAAGGGTCTCAGGTAGGGCTGGATCCCCATCCCTGGAGAAATTCTGGGTGAGCAGGTGAGGATTGTGCACATCTCAATTCCCTTGGAGCTCTTCCCCAACCTCAGGAATCCCAAAATCCCGCGATTTTCACTCCGGGATGGGCCGTAACATTCCCTGACCGCCATTTTCTCTTCCCCCAGCACTTCCTCCTCCATCCTCAAGAACCACCATGAACTGCATCAGCTCCCGGTGCCTGCCCGGCTGTGAGGTGGCCTGTCCCGAGCCCTGCACCTACAGCAGAGGCCTGGGCCCCTGCGTGGCCTCCTGTGGCGACTCCACGGCCCTGGTCTACGCCCCGCCCGTCTGGATCACCTTCCCCGGCCCCATCCTGAGCTCCTGCCCCCAGGAAAGCATCGTGGGTTCAGCCATGCCCCAGGGCCCAGCCGGTGCCTCCTCGGGTGGCCTGTCAAGAATTATGAGCTCCTATGGATCTGGGAGCTCCTATGGATCTGGGGGCTCCTATGGTTCTGGGGGCTCCTATAGTTCTGGGGGTTCCTATGGGTCTGGGGGTTCCTATGGGTCTGGGGGCTCTTCGTGCAGGGTGGGCTCCTCCTCTGTGTGTGGGGGTTCCTCCCCGGGGGGCTGCTACCTCCGGAGGTTTTACGCCAGCAGCAGCCGCGGGTCCCGCCTGGGGAACTGAGGCAGCTGAAAGATCCAGGAGATGAGAAAAATCCACCTCAAGCATCCGGATCTGCAGCTCTCGGAGATGGCAAAATCATCAACCTGCAACTCTCCCCCTTTGCCTTTCCCCCTTTTGTCTTTAATTAACCACGGTTAATCACCCTTCAACGCCAGCTCCTTCTTTTCCATTGTGCCAAGAGATGAAGAAGAAGAAGAAAAACAACAAAAAAAGGAACAGCTTGAAAGGCCTGGCACGGGGTTTGCCCTGACAGGAGAAGAATAATGGGTGGAAGGTGGATTCCTCTTGGACAGTGGAGCTGAAGGAAGGAGTGTCTGTTTGGTGTCATTTCTGTGGTGTATCCCATTAAAATCCTGCTGCATCATCATGGTTTTTGTCGGGATTTCCTTTCTCTGTGGGACCGTTTCAGCCCCATCCTTCCCTCCTCTACCTCCTCAGGCTACCCCGAGCAGCAATTATGAGGTTTTATGGTAATTGGGCGGTAATTGTTTTTTAAGTTAATGGGGTTGTGAAATGGATGGAGTGCTCAGAATTTAAGCGCAGAGGAGTTGGGAGCTCTCTGAGCTGCTGGATGAGGGGTGGGATGTGCTCAGCTGGAAAGCCACGAGGTTTTTTTTTTTGTTGTTTTACACCCTGGTTCAGCTCAGCTCCTCTCTGCCGAGGGATTCTGTTCATCCCTGGAATCATAAAAATCCAATCCTTGCGGTTGGAAAAGATCTCCAAGGTCATCCAATCCAACCTTTGGTCAATCTCCACCTGCCACCAGACCTTGGACACCTCCAGGGGTGGCCACTCCACTCCCCAGGCAGCCCCTTCAGAGGTCTTGTCCCTTTTCCAGGAGGGATTTTCCCAAATTTCCCCATATTTTCCCAAATTTTCCCAACTTTTCCCAAATTTCCCACCCTCGAGGCCATTCCCTCTCCTCCTGTCCCCTTTCCCTGGGAGCAGAACCTGGCTTATCCATTCTGTCGCCATTTTTAGAACCAGTTTTTAGGATTTATCCTGATTCCCCCACAGAATTCTGAGGTTTAGGAAAGCTGGACCCATTTTCAGGAGTAACAAAGAACACAAACCGAGATGAAAACCCAAAAATTTGGGCTGGGAATGGAAAGAAATCCACCCAAGAACCTCTCCTTGATTTCTGAGCCGTCACCCCGAGCTCCAGAGCGCTCACTCAGCGCCAAAAACGCTTCAAAGAGGTGGAGAAATTCCTGCTGGCTGTGGCATCATCAGAGGGCTGCTTTTATGTGACAGCAAAATGTCACCGGGCTGTGCAAGAGAGGATTTCCCAAGGGAGGAGTGACACAAGAGCACAAACCCCGCCTGGTGTTGTTGTTTTTTCTGTCGTTATTGCCGGGATGGGAACGCAGAGAGAACCAAGCGTGAGCCCCAGGCTTAAAGATTTGCTTAAAGGTGACCTAAAACCTGATTTTAATCCCTTGGAAAACACAGGAGGGAAAGCAGGAACTCCCACGGAGAAAAAAAAATTAAAAATATTTTTAATACTTTATGTTCAACGATAGAATCATTAATATTTTTTAGCTCAGGAACTGAAATATGGGAAATATCAGGGAAAAGATTCCTGCTTGGAGAATCAAATTTTTCGCTCTCTATTTAAGCTGAAAATGGGTTTAAAATTTTATAATTGATAGCCCTGGACATAAATAGAAAATTAGATGACACATGATTGAAGTTGCTTAAATTCCCCGCATGCCTAAAGAGGTTTAGGAGTTTTAATCTGCGATTAATTTAATGATGGCACGCAACAAATTCATCAGCTCCGAGCAAAACCTTAATGAGGATGAAGAGGCTCAATTGGAAAATAATTGGATAATTTGTTTGCAATCTCTCCTGGAGAGAGGAGGCAAAAATCCCACAGACTTCCAGTTCAGCAAACCCTGGAATGTGTCACGGGGTGAAAGCAGAGCTCCAAATTCCTGCTGAAGTGGCCTGAAAGTCACGTGGGATTTAAGACAGGAGGATTTCAGCTGGATCAGGGCAAAGTGGATTTCCAACAGAAGAATTTGTAGGTGAGAAGGTAGAAAAGGAAACGTGAGGGAAAAAGAGGTTTAATGGGAAATATTGATGGTGGAAAATTTGTTGTTCCCACCAAAACCCAGAGGTGAGCAGGATAAAGGTGCCTGGTTCTCATCCAGGAGCCTCCAACCCTCCCAAATAATTCCAGGAGCCTCCAACCATCCCAAATAATTTCTGGAGCCTCCAAACTTCTCAAACTCCTGGACGTTCCAATCCTTACAAATTCTGGGAGCCTCCAACCCTCCCAAATAATTCCAGGAGCCTCCAAACTTCCCAAATAATCTCTGGAGCCTCCAAACTTCTCAAATAATTTATGGAGCCTCCAAACTTAAACTCCTGGACGTTCCAATCCTTACAAATTCTCGGAGCCTCCAACCCTCCCAAATAATTCCTGGAGCCTCCAACCTTCCCAAATAATTTCTGGAGCCTCCAAACTTCTCAAACTCCTGGACTTTCCAATCCTTACAAATTCTGGGAGCCTCCAACCCTCCCAAATAATTCCTGGAGCCTCCAACCCACACAAATAATTCCAGGAGCCTCCAACCCTCCCAAATTCCCAGATTAGGCAAAAAGATTAGTTGGAAAAAGGAGTGACAAGGAAAAATAAAACAGAATACCGATGGGAATTGGAATGCAAGAGAATTTTAATGGCAGGGAAGTGCTGGGGGCAGGGTCACACGCAGGGAGCACCAAGGACCATTCCCGGGGCTTTGGGAAGCCACGCAGGCCCACCAAGGCCGGGGAAGGCGCTTCCTTGGCCGCCCCCGGCTCGCAGCTTCCCCGGGAGCTGAGCCCAGCCCGGGGCCGCCGGCCGCAGAGCCGCGGCTGCCTCAGTAATAAAAGCAGGGCCCGCAGTTTCCTCCTCCGAACCTCCTGGAGCTGGAGCTGCCCCCTCCATAGGAGCCCCCGGAGCCGAAGGAGCCGCCCCCGAAGGAGCCGCCCCCGCCGCAGGAGCCCCCGAAGCCCCCGGAGCCCGAGGAGCCGAAGGATCTTCTGCCCCCAAAGGATCGGCTCCCTCCAAAGGAGCCCCCGGAGCCCCCAAAGGATCGGCCCCCTCCATAGGAGCCCCCCATGGAGCTGCCGCCCCCATAGGAACCCCCCATGGAGCTGCTGCCCCCATAGGAACCCCCAATTCCACCCATGGAACCCCCAATGCCACCCATGGAACCCCCAATGCCACCCATGGAGCTGCTGCCCCCATAGGAGCCCCCCATGGAGCTGCTGCCCCCATAGGAGCCCCCCATGCCCCCCATGGAGCCACCGCCCCCGATGGCGCCCCCGGATCCCGAGGATCCCATGGCCCCCGACGGGAAGGAGGTGCCCACGATGCTCTCCTGCGGGCAGGAGCTGAGGATGGGCCCCGGGAAGGTGATGACCACGGGCGGAGGGTAGACCACGGCCCGCGAGTCCCCGCAGGAGGTGACGCAGGGCTGGCTCCAGGCGTCGGCGTAGGGCTGGGGACAGGACACCTCGCACGGCGACGAGCAGCCGCTGCTCACCATGGCTCCTGAGGACATGGCTGGGATGGACGGAGACCTGGAGTTCACCAAAATCCCAGAGGGAAATCAAATCCTGCTCTGGTGACTTCCATCAGCAGGAAAAAATAAATGGGGAGGGGAAGGAGAGTTTGGGGGGAGTCGGGTTTGTCTCTGTTCTGCATTTTCCTGCACTGAGCTCTGCTGCTTTCTGAGGCAGCAAATAAATCAGAACTACAAATCCCTGAATTCCAGAGAGAAAATGAAATCCATTCCTTCCCTGAGCAGGAATAAAAGGGATGGGAAGGAGAGTTTGGGGAGAGTCGGGTTTATCCCTTTCCCTCATTTTCCTGCACTGAGCTCTGCTGCTTCCCAAAGTGTTTCCAAAATTCCAGGGGAAAAAGAAATCCTGCTCTGAGTAGGAAAAAAAGGGATGGGAAGCAGAATTTGGGGAGAGTCGGGTTTGTCCCTTTCCCTCATTTTCCTGCACTGAGCTCTGCTGCTTCCCAATGGGTTTCCAAAATTCCAGGGGAAAAAGAAATCCTGCTCTGAGCAGGAATAAAAGGGATGGAGAATTTGGGGAGAGTCGGGTTTATCCCTTTTCCTCATTTCCTGCACTGAGCTCTGCTGCTTCCCAATGGGTTTCCTGCTGCCCTGGCAGGGCTGGGAATCCTGCCCAGCAAAGCCAAACTCCCGGGGCCTTGGGAAGCAGCTCAGCCCCGGGGGTTTGTTGGAACAGAAAATAAATTTGTGGTGCTCACCAACCACCTTGAACTGATCCCAGGGCCTGGAAAATTCCAGCCCTGTCATTGATCCTGCACCTACAGCCCCGGGCACGGATGGGATTTTGGGTTTGAAAGCCTGGAAAAGGCTGGAAATGGAATTGCTGGGCACCACAGGTTCTGCAGGAGAGCAAAACCCCATGAAAAACCATCCTGGAGACGCCTTTTGGGATGGGGAGGAACCCAAAGGAGGGGATAAATCCTAACTACAACGCCCAAAATTCCAGATGGAAAAAGAAATTCTGGTGCCTTCCATCAGCAGGAAAAAGAGGAAAAGAAGAGTCTGGAAAGATTCCTGAAAACATCTTTTGGGATAGAAGGATAGAAAAGTCAGGAAATATTTTTCCTGTATTCACACAGAGGACAAAGAAGATCCAACTCACCGGGTCTGGAGAATCAGAGACAAAGAGCAGCCGTGGATGTCCCTGCAGAATTCCAGGAGCTCTTTTATACTTTTCCCGACCCCCAGCGGGACGGGAGGCGCGCTTTGTGCAAGAGCTTCCCATGCCTTACCAAACCGTGTTTTGCTGGCCGGATTATTTCATTAATTGTCCTAATTGTTCTCCTAAGTGACGTGATAAATTCATTATTAATCCCAAGTCACGTTCCAGGCCCCGCACCCCTTGGGTTTGGTTGAGTTTGCCCCACATTCCGACCACCCCCAGGAAATCCTCTCGGAGGTGGTGACATCCCTGGGCTGTGCTGGGATTGAAGCTGGAATGAGTTTGGATCCATTCGAGGGGTTTATTGATTAATAAATAGGTTTTGTACACAATATTTCACTTTTTAGTCTAAAATCTGGGTTTTGGGGAGTTGATGGAGGCGCTGCCACTTCCCAGAGCTGCCAGAACGGAAAAACCAGCAGCAGAACCCAGAATTTTGAGCATAAATTGATATTTCCCAACCCAACTGGAGGAACCCTGAAAGTTTCACATTAATTGAGGAGTCAAGGTGGAATTGCTGACTGGCAGAGCTGTCAAAACCCAGGGATGTCACCATGGCCTGACAGGGCTTGTTCGGGTTCTGTTGCAAGATCTTAACCCCGATATCAGCTCCTCGTGTTCTGTTTTCCAATCGGGTCTGGAAACACCAGAAATGTTGGGGGTAGGAGTTATGTAAACATTTTATAGAGAAGAAACTTTGTCGTGACAGAAATGTGAAATATGGGACGATCACGGAATTTCACGTTGTTGAGGTTGGAAAGGAGCTCCAAGGTCATGGAGTCCAAGCTGGGACCAATCCACACCTGGTCACCCAGACCAATGTCCAGGTGTTCCTTGGACACCTCCAGGGAGCCTTTTCCAAGGCCTGACCACCCTTTCCAGGAAAAACGGGATGAAATTCCAGCTCCAAACTGGAGTCACTTCCCTCCCACAGCTCAAATCTCGAATCTCAAATCTCAAATCTCAAATCTGGAATCTCAAATCTTGAATCTCAAATCTTGAGTCTTGAATCTCAAATCTCAAATCCCAAATCTCAAACCTGAAATCTCAAATCTGGAATCTCAAATCTCAGATCTCAAATCTCAAATCTCAAATCCCAGATCTGAAACCTGAAATCTCAGATCTCAAATCTCAAATCTGGAATCTGGAATATCAAATCCTAAATCTCAGACTTGGAATCTCAGATCTTGAATCTCAAATCTCAAATCTCAGATCTCAAATCCCAAATCTCAAATTTGAAATCTCAAATCTGGAATCTCAGATCTCAGATCTCAAATCTGGAATCTCAAATCTGGAATCTCAAATCTCAAATCCCAAATCTCAAACCTGAAATCTCAGATCTCAAACCTCAAATCTCAGATCTCAAATCTCAAACCTTGAATTTCAATTCTCAAATCTCCGATCCCTTCCATTAACTTTGATTTAGAACCAAAATCCTCCCATTTTGGGATTTGATGACACCAATGTTTGTGTGAGATGTTTGTCTGTGACAAATAACCAAAATATCCGTCGCATCTGAAACTCTCCTGATGTTTCTGGTGATTGATAATTGGAATTTGGCTTGGAGATCTCTCCTCCTATTTATGCATTTATTTCTGATTTAAACCCAGGAATTTTGCTGTGACTTCTTTAAAATTAAATCCTGGCCAGTCTTGAGATTCTTTTATTGTTATTTTTAGATGGAATCAGCTCCATGCACTCTAAAATATTTTGGTTTTTTCCTCCAGTGATGCCTCCTGGACACGTGCCACCCTGGAATATTGCAGCTGTCCCAAAAGGGGAAGAGAGGAGAATTAGGATAATTAAGGTGGCAAAACAGATTTATGAAAATTAAGGTGACAAAAGGAGAATTATAATAATTAAATACTCTCGCACAGGCCTTCCTTGGATGACAATGAGCACCCAAGGAATTCATTTAAGCCCTTTTTAACGAGTTCCTTGGGTTAAACAGGTATAAAAAAATTCCTCTTCCCATCCGAGGATTTATAAAGACAAAATCTGTGTTTTTTCCCAGTTTTTGATTTCCAGGGACTTTTCTGCAGGACAGAAAACATTTCCCCAAACTAATTTTTGCCCTTTGAGGGAATTCCTGATCTTTCACCCTTCCAAGCCAATTCCCAAGTCAAACCAGGTCAGGAAATGGCAGCAGTCACAAAACCATCCAAAAATTATTTAAGGATTAAGGCAAGACGAAGGGCGTGTGCATGTATCGGCTGATGAGGAGTTGATTTACGAATCATTAGCACTTATCGAAGCAATTATTACAATTAGGAGGCGCTTAGACAGCAAAAAAGTGTGGCTGGGGTTGTCCCAAAGTTGTGTTGCATGTCTTGGAAGGGTATAAAAACCGGGATTTTCCTCCAGCCTCTACAGCATCTTCGTCTCAGTTCTGTTTTCCCTGCAAGACCGGTGAGTTCTCTGCCTTTAGTTTCATTTTTATTAACTGGGATGAGGCTGAAATGGGAAATAATTCTGTGCCAGAGCTCTGAAATGATCAGGAATGTGGATTTGGGGTTCTTTTCCAAGCCAAATTATTATCAATTCTATCTCTTGGGCAGAAAAGTTTTGGGGTTTTTTTGTGGCTGGAATTGTTGGGAGATGAAGATCTCAAAATGCGAGGCTGTGGTTGTCCCAAACCACAAAGGGAAAGTGCCAATTAAACCCTGATTATTTGATGGGGAAGTTACAACTCAACTACTCCGAGCTTGGCTTTTACTCAGGACGGAGGAAAACGAGAGGAGATCTCGAATTTACAGGGCAATAACTCCTTCCAGCAGGAAATTACAGGTTTTATCATCCCGGTGATTGTGTAAGGGCCCAGATCTCCTTGAACATTTTAATTTTACTCTTTTGCAGTGCTGCAGTTCTCCCTCTATCACAAAAGACATTTTCAGGAGTATTTTCAAACTCTTCTTTTCCTCTTTTATTTTAATTTTTTTTTTCCTGCTGATGGAAGGCTCCAGAGCAGGATTTTTCTTTTTCCATCTGGAATTTTGGGCATTATAGTTAAGATTTTTCTTTCTCCATCTGGAATTTTGGGCGTTGTAGTTAAGATTTTTCTTTCTCCATCTGGAATTTTGGGCATTGTAGTTAAGATTTTTCTTTTTCCATCTGGAATTTTGGGCATTGCAGTTAGAATTTTTCTTTTTCCATCTGGAATTTTGGGCATTGTAGTTAGGATTTATCCCCTCCTTTGGGTTCCTCCCCATCCCAAATTGCCTCTCCAGGATGGTTTTTCATGGGGTTTTGCTCTCCTGCAGAACCTGTGGTGCCCAGCAATTCCCTTTCCAGCCTTTTCCAGGCTTTCAAACCCAAAATCCCATCCGTGGGATCAATGACAGGGCTGGAATTTCCCAGGCCCTGGGATCAGTTCAAGGTGGTTGGTGAGCACCACAACTTTATTTTCTGTTCCAACAAACCCCCGGGGCTGAGCTGCTTCCCAAGGCCCCTGGAGTTTGGCTTTGCTGGGCAGGATTCCCAGCCCTGCCAGGGCAGCAGGAAACCAATTGGGAAGCAGCAGAGCTCAGTGCAGGAAAATGAGGAAAAGGGACAAACCCGACTCTCCCCAAATTCTCCATCCCTTTTATTCCTGCTCAGAGCAAGATTTCTTTTTCCCCTGGAATTTTGGAAACCCTTTGGGAAGCAGCAGAGCTCAGTGCAGGAAATGAGGAAAAGGGACAAACCCGACTCTCCCCAAACTCTCCTTCCCCTCCCTTTTATTCCTGCTCATGGAAGGCATGGATTTCTTCTTCCCCTGGAATTTTGGGATTTGCAGTTTTGATTTTTTTGCTGCCACAGGAGAAGCAGCAGAGCTCAGTGCAGGAAAATGAGGGAAAGGGACAAACCTGACTCTCCCCAAACTCTCCTTCCCATCCCTTTTATTCCTGCTCAGGGAAGGAATGGATTTCTGTTTCCCATGGAATTTCGGGATTTGCAGTTCTGATTTATTTGTTGCCACAGGAGAAACAGAGCTCAGTGCAGGAAAATGCAGAACAGAGACAAACCTGACTCTCCCCAAACTCTCCTTCCCCTCCCCATTTATTTTTTCCTGCTGATGGAAGTCACCAGAGCAGGATTTGATTTCCCTCTGGGATTTTGGTGAACTCCAGGTCTCCGTCCATCCCAGCCATGTCCTCAGGAGCCATGGTGAGCAGCGGTTGCTCGTCGCCGTGCGAGGTGTCCTGTCCCCAGCCCTACGCCGACGCCTGGAGCCAGCCCTGCGTCACCTCCTGCGGGGACTCGCGGGCCGTGGTCTACCCTCCTCCCGTGGTCATCACCTTCCCGGGGCCCATCCTCAGCTCCTGCCCGCAGGAGAGCATCGTGGGCACCTCCTTCCCGTCGGGGGCCATGGGATCCTCGGGATCCGGGGGCGCCATCGGGGGCGGTGGCTCCATGGGGGGCATGGGGGGCTCCTATGGGGGCAGCAGCTCCATGGGGGGCTCCTATGGGGGCAGCAGCTCCATGGGTGGCATTGGGGGTTCCATGGGTGGCATTGGGGGTTCCATGGGTGGAATTGGGGGTTCCTATGGGGGCAGCAGCTCCATGGGGGGTTCCTATGGGGGTGGCAGCTCCATGGGGGGCTCCTATGGAGGGGGCCGATCCTTTGGGGGCTCCGGGGGCTCCTTTGGAGGGAGCCGATCCTTTGGGGGCAGAAGATCCTTCGGCTCCTCGGGCTCCGGGGGCTTCGGGGGCTCCTGCGGCGGGGGCGGCTCCTTCGGGGGCGGCTCCTTCGGCTCCGGGGGCTCCTATGGAGGGGGCAGCTCCAGCTCCAGGAGGTTCGGAGGAGGAAACTGCGGGCCCTGCTTTTATTACTGAGGCAGCCGCGGCTCTGCGGCCGGCGGCCCCGGGCTGGGCTCAGCTCCCGGGGAAGCTGCGAGCCGGGGGCAGCCAAGGAATCGCCTTCTCCGGCCTTGGTTGGTCTGCGTGGCTTCCCAAAGCCCCGGGAATGGTCCTTGGTGCTCCCTGCGTGTGACCCTGCCCCCAGCACTTCCCTGCCATTAAAGTTCTCTTGCATTCCAATTCCCATCGGTATTCTTGTTTTATTTTTCCTTATCACTCCTTTTTCCAACTCATCTCTTTGCCTAATCTGGGAATTTGGGAGGGTTGGAGTCTCCAGAAATTATTTGTGATGGTTGGAAGCTCCAGGAATTATTTGGGAGGGTTGGAGGCTCCCGGAATTTTGGAAGCTCCAGGAATTTGAGAAGATTGGAGTCTCATAAATTATTTGGGAGGGTTGGGAAAATTTGGGAAAATTTGGAAAAATTTGGGAAAATTTGGGAGGGTTGGAGGATCCTGGTTGAGAACTAGGCCCCTTTATCCCACTCAGCTCTGGGTTTTTTAGTGGGGACAACAAATTTTCCACCATCAATATTTCCCATTAAACCTCTTTTATATCCCTGATTTTTCCCTCACGTTTTCTTTTCCACCTTCTCACCTACAAATCCTTCGGCTGGAAATCCACTTTGCCCTGATCCAGCTGAAATCCTCCTGTCTTAAATCCTGGTAAATCCTGAGGTGACTTTCAGCCCTTCCCCGTCCCAAACTCCTGGAATAATTCATATTTATTTCCATTTCCTCCTAACAACACCTTTTGTTGCTTCTCTCATTTGAAAGCCTGAAATCCTTTTCCGGCTGGGATTGTTCCACCACTTCCCCATCCCCGATTTTATTATTTATTTTAATAAATTAAAACATGCAGGAAAAGGATTTAATTCCTGCCTGTGGAAGTCGGGCTGGTCCAAAGGCTCCCTCTGGAGCCGCTTTGGGGAAGGGAATCCTTGCCGGGCTCCTCCCCGTGCCCCGCTCTGCCTTTGCTTTTAACCTTAAGATTTATAAAGTTTATGTAATAATAGGTTTATATCTTATTGATTTAAATTTTTATTCATGAGGGAATTCCTGAGGCTGGAACCTGGCAAGGGACTAGGATTTGGAGCTGGGAATGCCCCCGAGAGAGCCAAAAGTGGGAGAAAAGCTGAGGGAGAGAGGAGGAGGAGGAGGAATCCTCCTGGCAGGGGGATTAAAAGGAGCTGGGAAGGAATTTCGGTGTCTCCAAATTTTCCTGAAGCTGTCAGAGATTGCTGGGTTGGGCTGCTCCAGTGAAAGCAGCCCCTGACAGGTCCTGCTGATCCTGATCCTGATCCTGGTCCTGATCCTGATCCTGATCCTGATCCTGGTCTTGGTCCTGATCCTGATCCTGATCCTGATTCTGATTCTGATTCTGATCCTGATCCTGATCCTGGTCCTGACCCTGATCCTGACCCTGACCCTGATCCTGACCCTGATTCTGATTCTGATTCTAATTCTGATCCTGGTCCTGACCCTGATTCTGATCCTGATCCTGATCCTGACCCTGATCTCAGTCTTGATCCTGATCCCCATCTTGATCATGATCCCAATCCCAATCCCAATCCTGACCCTGATCCTGGTGCTGATCCTAATCCTGATCCTGATCGTGATCCTGATCCTCATCCTCATCCTGGTCCTGATCCTGATCCTGGTCCTGATCCTGATCCTGATCCCAATCCTGATCTCAATCTTGATCCTGCTCCCCATCCTGATCCTGACCTGACCCTGATCCTGACCCTGCAGAGAGCCCAGAGGAGGCTCCAGGATGGCATCCCAGGGATGGAGCAGCTCTGCTGGCAGAGCTGGGATTGTTCAGCCCAGAGAAGCTTTGGGGTGACCTCAGGGTGGCCTTGCAGGACCTGGAGGGGCTGCAAGGAGCACGGGGAGAGACAATTCCCAAGGGATGGAGTGCCAGGGCAAGGGGGAATGGGTTCAGGCTGATGGAAAGGAGGTTTAGGTGGGATTTTGGGAAGGAATTCCTCCCTGTGAGCCTGGGGAAGCCCTGGCAGAGGATTTTCCATGCATTCCCCATCCGTGGAAGTGTTCAAGTCCAGGCTGGAGCACCCTGGGATGGTGGGAATGTCCCTGCCCATGGTAGGGGGTGGGATGAGGGGATTTTTAAGATCTCTTCCCACACAAACCATTAAATTTCAGTGATTCCTTTAAAATCCTCTCCCAGGGGCCCATCCATCTTCCCAGCTCCAGAATTTCGTGTCAAATCAGCTGAGAGGAGCCCTGGATGGGTTTGACACCACAATTCCAGCACCTGCCACCCCAAACCAGGCAGTTTTGAGCACCCCCAACATTTCCTGCTCTCATTTCCTTCCTTCCTCCTCACACACAACATTTTATTTGTTTGTTTGTTTATTTTTTGTCCCCATCTCTGTTCCCTCCTGGAAGCGGAGCCACTCCAGAGGCTCCCCTGGGCAAAAATCCCTCATTGGGAACGCTGTGAGGAAATGCTCGGGCACGGTTTTGCAAACACCCACTCATGTTTTACCCATGCAAAGTCCTCTGAAGTTAATGACAGGCTGCAAATATTTAAAGCGGGGTTGAATCATAGCGTCCCTTCCAGAGAAATGTGTCAGGGCCACCCACGTGATTTCCCTGACTCAGAAACACCCCGGGAATTCTCCGGTCCCTGGGGATCAAAAAGCCGCCCGCCCGTGTTTGTTATCCTAATAATCCACCCGGCCAAACCCTTACCTGCCCAAATCTTGGGGCGTATTTTGGGGTTTAAATGGGGTTCTCTCACCTCCAGGGCTGAGCTCCCAGCGTGTTGTGAATTTCTGCTTCACCCCAGCACAAAGGTTGGAATTCTTCGTCCTCTGCACCCAAAGTTGTCCTGAGCAACATTAAATAAATCAGATTTTTTTTTCCTGGTTTCCCCTGTGTTTTTTCCTGGGTTTCCCCTGGATTTATTTTCTTTGGTGGCTTCTCCCCTCACCCTGAGCTTCCCACACTCCTCCACGCTCCCAACATTTTTTCTGGTGACCAAAACCACCAGGAAAAGAACTGGGACCGGAGTGATTTATCCCTCTGACCATCCCACTTTTCCCAAAAGGGACTTTCCCCTTTCCGATTTCTTCCCAGGTTTTGTGGCAGAGGAGGAATTTTGTGCCAAACCAAGGCTCCCCCGGCCACACCAACTCCTAGTGCTGTTTTTTATCCCAAAATCCCAGGATTTTTGGGGTTGGAAGTGACCTCTGGAGATGTCCCAGGGCAGGTGACACGGGGACAAATCCTGGTGGGTTTGGGATGACTCCAGAGAGGGACAATCCCAATCCTGCCCTGCCTGGGCAACAATTCCACGGGGAGAAGAAATTCTCCCTCACGCCAAGGCGGAACTCCTGGAGATTTGGAATTTGGGATGAGTGGGATCCCAGACACCAAACGAGGAGCCAGGGCCGGGAGTGGCCACTCCAGTCTGGCCGTTCCCATAAACACGTCCCGACAAGTCTGGGAGACACTCAGGGCTAATGTTGGGTTTAGGCTCTCCTGCCTTCTTAAAAAACAAATCCTGGCATTAAGGAGTTGCAAAGACGAGCTTTGCAAAGCTCAAGAGCTCCTTGAGCTGAGCTCAACCCGGGTTTTCAGCCTGGCAGAACTGCAGGGATATATTTGAACCTCAAAACTCTGAAATGAGAAGAATCCAGGGGCCAAACAGCGGCGGTCACGTGCTGGTGAGAAAAGGGTAATGAACACAAACAGTGAGCAAAGCAAAGCAATTACTGTAATTACCCCTCAAATTTGGTTTGGGGAGTAATGGGGCCTAATGCCCAAATATGACGTTATTTTCTTGCATCAGCCTGGTGGTCCAGCTGGGGATATAAAAACCATTCCTGACTCAGGGAGCTTCCAGCGGGTCCTGTTGGCTTCTCCTCGGTGAACTGAGTAAGTTGGGTTCTGATACAACTTCTTCCTAAAATAGTAAAAAAAAAGGAGTCTAATTTTAAAAATGTTTGCGTTTAGCTCAGGGCTGAATTTTGGATTCGCGTTCTGCCGTTCTGGAAAACAATTCCGTTTATTTTCATGGAATAATCAAAATAATTTTGATTATTTTGAAGCGCTGCGGGATCAGAGTTTAAAAACGTATTTGCAATCTAGATAATATTAAAAACATTTAATTCCATTTCTTTATGGAAATTTAATGGATACAACCTTTAGGTAACCTTAAACACCTTCCACCTGGAGGGGGGCGGTTTTGACCTTGTGGTTTCCAGTTTTTTATCTGATTTTGGGCAGATCTGGTGCGGAAATTTAAACACGAGTTTTAGAAATATTGAGATGGGCAGAGCGTGGATGAGGACACAACATCCCCGCGGACATGGCGCTACAAAATTCCTGGTTTTCCTGTACAGGAGATATGGGAATGATCCCAAAAAATGTCAGCTCAGGAAGCTGCTTTGGGTGGTTTTGTTCTGTTTATGCAAAGCTTTGGTTTGATGCAAAGCGAGAATATTTGAATCCGCTCGGGGTGTTTTGTGCTCTGTGTTTAGGTCTGGTTTTAAGCTGTTCCTTTCCTCTGGTTCGGTCTCTGATCAGGGTCAAAGAAAAAGAATTTGGAGTTGTAGCAGATTTAAAGGGTGGGAAGCTCAGGGTTTAAGGTTTAAAGTTTG
Source organism: Acrocephalus arundinaceus (assembly GCA_021534815.1). Taxonomy (NCBI): domain Eukaryota; kingdom Metazoa; phylum Chordata; class Aves; order Passeriformes; family Sylviidae; genus Acrocephalus; species Acrocephalus arundinaceus. Next base: position 980,205 of record JAJEOU010003003.1, read on the forward strand.
GGTGAATAATGCATATTTGGGCATTGTTGTGTTTAGAATGAGGAAAGAAAACAAAAAATGGCTTGAGTCAAACTCAGCCCCACCCAGGCATCTCCAATATGCAGCTCAAATAAAATAAAATAAAATAATCACCTGGGCTGAACCCAAAATATTCCATTTAATCTGCAACAACAGATTAAGCGGCTCCTTCACTCGGTGCTTTGAGGTGGGATTTGGGTAAGGTTGAGGTGACAACTTGAAACGGATTTTTGTGCTGTTTTCTGAATCCCCACCCTTAAATTTATTTCAAAACCAGAAAGAAGGTGGAGAATTCAGCCCAGGTTTGGGAACGGTTTTAATCCCTCTGAAATTTAAATTTCGGACAGGTGCTCTCAGGTTTTTGTCGTGCTTCAGTTTTTCCTCATGATCTTGCACAAGGTTTTTATTGAATTTTCCCAGTGAGTTTTGTGCTGAAATATCTGTGGCAAAAGCACTTGTTATGAATTGGCTGTGATAAATCCATAATTATTGGTATCCTTATGGATCAATTCCATCACAGGGATGATATTCCTTGGATTTTTATCTTCTTTGCCATGAATTTGTCCAGATTTGGTCTGGTGAAACCTCTCGTGTTGCCCATTCTTACAGTGGTTTATGTGTTACCCTCATTTTACTGAGCTCCACCTCTGGAGCCCAAATTGCGCAGGAGACAACGGATCTGAATAAACAACAGCCACAAAGGGGTCATTTGGTGTCCCCAAAGTGGTCATTTGGTGTCCCCAAAGAGGTTATTCTTGTGTCCCCAAAGTGGTCATTTGGTGTCCCCAAAGAGATTGTTCTGGTGTCCTCAAAGTGGTGGTTTGGTGTCCCCAAAAGGGTCATTTGGTGTCCCCAAAGTGGTGATTTGGTACCCCAAAAGAGATGTTTTGGTGTCCTCTGAAGAGGTGGTTTGGGGTCCCCAAAGGGGTCATTTGGTGTCCCCGAAGAGGTGGTTTGGTGTCCCCAAAGAGGTGGTTTGATGTCCTCAAATGGGTGATTTTATGTCCCCAAAAGAGGTGATTTGGTGTTCCCAAAAAGGTCTTTTGGTGTCCCCAAAGAGGTGATTTTATGTCCCCAAAAGAGGTGATTTGGTGTCCCCAAAAGAGATGTTTTGGTGTCCCCAAAGGAGGTGGTTTGGTGTCCCCAAAGGGGTGATTTTATGTCCCCAAAAGAGGTGATTTGGTGTCCCCAAAAAGGTTATTTGATTTCCCCAGGGAGGTGATTTGGTGTCCCCAAAGAGGTTATTTGGGGTCCCCAAAAGAGGTGTTCTGGTGTCCCCAGAAAGGTCATTTGATGTCCCCAGGGAAGATGTTTTGGTGTCCCCAGAGAGGTGTTTGTGTTCCCAGGGCTACAGAAGCTCACCAAGAAGAGCCAAGCACAGCAGGGCTGTTATCAACCCACCCACCCCTTGTGCCTTCCCAGGGCTCCTCAGCACTGACATTTGTCCATTATTTGTCCATTTGTCTATTATTTGTCCATTTGTCCATTTGTCCATTATTTGTCCCCTCCTCACAGGTCCAGCCCAGCCGCAAGATGTCCTGCCAGCAAACCGCCTGCGCCGAACCCTGCCCGGAGCCGCGCGCCGCCGCCTGCAACGAGCCTTGCGTGGTGGCCTGCCCCGACTCGCGGGTCATCATCTTCCCGCCACCCGTGGTCGTCACCTTCCCGGGTCCCATCCTCACCACGTACCCTCAGGAGACCGTGGTGGGCTCCACCGAGTCGGCCGAGCTGGCCGGGGCACTGGAGGCTGGCGTGCCCATCGGGACGGGCCAGAAGGGCCTGGAGTGCCTGGAGTTTGTGGCCAAGTGTGACCCTCCATGTGTCACCCCTTGTGCCCCACCCTGTGTCACCCCGTGTGCCCCGCCATGTGTCACTCCATGTGCTGCTCCGTGCGCCACCAAGTGCGCCCCGCCCTGTCCGCCACCTTGTCCCCCACCTTGTCCCCCGCCCTGTCCCCCTCCTTGTCCCCAACCTTGTGCCACCAAGTGCGCCCCGCCATGCCCGGCGCCTTGTGCCACCCCTTGTGCCACCAAGTGCGCCCCGCCGTGCCCCGCGCCGTGCCCCGCGCCTTGCGCCACCCCCTGTGCCACCAAGTGCGTGACCAAGTGCGTCCCCACCTGCGCCACGCCCTGCGCCACGCCCTGTGCCACGCCCTGCCCCACCAAGTGCGTCCCTGAGCGCTCCTACACCTTCTCCACCCGCTGGAAGCACCCGTGCCAGAGGGGCCTCTGCAAGAAGATCTGAGCGGAATTTTTTTGGGAAGGGAAAACCAACCACGGAAAGGAACGAGGGAAGAAGCGAAGGAAATACGGAATGTGATCTGAAGGCCGCCGGAGAGGGAAGCGCCGCTGGAAACCAGGACCTCTGCGTTTTAAGTCTAGGATAGAGCTTTAGTTTTAGTTCGGGCTTTTCTTTCTTCTTGGGGCTTTGAGTCTTTTTCTGTCTGCGCTTTGGACTTTTCTCTGCCCAGCCCGACACCGAGCGTGGATCGGAACCGAGGGATTTGGGGAATGGTTGGGATGTGAAGGTCTCGGCAAGTGTCAGGGGAGGGGGGTGTCGGGCTGGAAGGGGTCAAGCTGATCGCGATTTTTTGGGGTGATTTTTGGGTGATTCTGGGGCTTTTTCTCGGAGTCGGCTCCTCTTTAGTCTGCATTATCCTCTTCTGCAAATGTTCGACTCCACACTTTGCATTCCCATTAAAATGCTGCTGCATCAAACCCGTTCCGAATTCCCTTTTTCCTTTTTCTGCTCCTTGGGCTCTCTTGGGGACACTCAGTCTTGGATAGAGGGACAGGAAACCTCCAGGCTCTTCCTGGACCGCTCCAAACTTGACTGAAGGTAAAATTTAGGGTTCAATTTCTGGGAGAAGAGATTTTATTCCTTAAAAAAACCTGGCTCTACATTTTCCAGGATAAGAGATTTTATTCCTAAAAATTCCTGGCTCTACATTTTCTGGGATAAAATATTTTATTCCTTAAAAATCCTGGCTCTGCATTTTCCAGGATAAGAGATTTTATTCCTAAAAATTCCTGGCTCTACATTTTCTGGGATAAAATATTTTATTCCTAAAAAATCCTGGCTCTGCATTTTCTGGGATAAGATATTTTATTCCTAAAAAATCCTGGCTCTGCATTTTCTGGGATAAGATATTTTATTCCTAAAAAATCCTGGCTCTGCTTTTTCCAGGATAAAACCTTCAGACTGTACCAAACCAGGAATTCTCAGTGTTCTGCTCATATCCAGCCCTGTTTGGGGATATTTTTATTTTTCCCTCTAAACAAAGGGAACTGAGCCAACCCCCCCAAGCTTTTCTCCACATTTCTGCATCCAAACTTTCCTGAACTGCTTTTCCAAGGATTCTTCTCCACCTCTCTCCGCGACGTTCAGGGAGGGACCTGGAGCAAAGCCCGAAATTCCAGGCGCGGATCCCCGCGGGCAGTTTGGGGTGCCAGGCGTGTCCTGCTCATCCCATCCCGAGCCGTTTTTATCCTAAAGATCCTGTTGGGTTCGTTCTTCCCTAATGGCCACGTTGGGAGTTGGAATTCCGGGTCATTCCCATAAATTACCCCCCTCGCACCCCAAAATATTCCAGAACAAAGAGAGCCGGGACGCTTCCCAGACACTGCCGGGCTGGATCACGCCTGGACCTGGAATGTTAAATTAATGTTAATTAACTCTTATTTGGGTTACGTGCCCTAAGACTGAAATAATCCATTTTGGAATGAAAAAAAAAAATAATAATAATCATTCTTTTCATCATTTCATCATTTCACATTTTCCAATTTCTTTATTTACTCAGAATATTTTATTTTTTCTTTTAGTAAATCGATGATTTTCACCCTGAAGTTGCTCTTCTTTTGTTTTATGGTGCAAATCTGGGAATTTTTTTTTTTACATCCTTGGGGCTCCACCAATCCCATGGGCTTATAAATATTAAATATTTGAAAAATCTGGGATTTTTTGACCAGCTTGGGGCCCCACCAATTCCACAAGCTTACAAATATGAAATATTTGAAAAATCTGGGATTTTTGGATCCTTCACACCTGGGTTTGTACAACTCCCACAAATCCCTCTCCTATTTTTTTTTTTTTTTTGTGCTGAGGAGGAAAAACCCTCCGGGGTGACAATTCCTGGCGGGATTTGTCCTTTAGGGTTTCCCATGGAACACCCCAACAATTATCAGGATTTGCGAGCTCAGCCAGGAGATGAAACCCCAAAATTTTGTCACGCCAGGGGCGGAGGAGGAACCCCGGCAATTATTGGGCAATTTTTTATTTGTTGGAACGGCATCACCACCAGGGAGGGAATCAAGAATCCTCCCTCTCAAAAATGGGATTCGCCCTCGGTTTGTTTTTACTCATCCCAGGAATTCACTTCATCCTTCCACTTCTTTTTTCCTGCTTCAAAGTGGAAAAATCCCCAAAATTCAAGATTTTTATTAATATTTTATTTTATTTATTATTTTATTTATAACATTTTATTTTATTAACATTAACATTAACATTAATATTTTCTTTCCTGTTGGAACATCACATTGGATTTTTTATTTGTTGGAACGTCAGGGAATCCTCCCTCTCAAAAACGGGATCCGCCTTCGGTTTATTTTTACTCATCCCAAGAATTCTCTTCCTCCTTCCACTTTTTTCCCAAATTTAACATTTTTAACAACTTTTTGCTGCTGGAACCTTAGGTTGGATTTTTTTTTTCCTGCATTGGGAATGGGATTAAATCCATTTACAGCTGGAGAATCCCACTGGGATGGGATTTATTTCCTTTATTATAAACACAGACGCTGCCCTGGCCTCACCCCTGAATTTTTTAGGGCAGAAAAACACAAAATAAAATAAAATAAAATAAAATAAAATAAAATAAAATAAAATAAAATAAAATAAAATAAAATAAAATAAAATAAAATAAAATAAAATAAAATAAAATAAAATAAAATAAAATAAAATAAAATAAAATAAAATAAAATAAAATAAAATAAAATATAAAATAAACCCAAGTTTAGACCCAGAGGGAGATAAAGATCGAGGCACGGTGGGGCTGGGATGAATTTCCAGCCGGGAAATGACCTCGGCCAGGAATTTGGGGCGAGGTTTTATTTTTGGGGTGAGGACATCCCACCCCGGGCACTCCCCGCCAGGAGAATCCTCCCTTTCACCCAGCCCCAATCTGGTTTTGGGTTGGTGCTCCCCGAGCTGTTCCTGCGGTCTCCGGGCCCAATTCCAGGAGATAATGGAATTTTAATTACAAAGGATCGCTCTGACAAGTCCCGGCCCGTGCCCGAGGTCTCCTCCCAGAGGCTCCCAGCATTTGTTTTTTGTAAATCCTCTGGGCTTCTCTTAATCACCACTGACAGAAAAAAAAATTAAATTTAAATTTTAAAATAAAATTAAAAATAAAATGAAAATAAAAAATAAAATAAAATTAAATTTAAATTTAATCTAAATGAAATTAAATAATTTTAATTCTTTTATTACTATTTTTTATTTTCTTTTTTATTTTATATTATTCTAATTATTTTAAATAATTTTAACATTAATTTTAGTTATTTATTTTTAATTATTTATTTTAATTATTTTAAAATTATTTAATTTTAATTTTAATTAATTTTAATTATTTTCTTTTTAATTTTAATTAATTTTATTTATATTATTGTTATTATTGTTTTTATTTTTATTTTAGGTTTTTTGTTGTTTTTTATTTTATTTTATGTTATATTTTTATTTTTACTTTTTTTATTATTTTTACTTTTATTGTTATTTTAATTTTAATTTAAATTTTAACCCTCAGTTCCCCACCTCGGCTCTCTCTCATCTGGAGACAACACCAAACCCTTGTTTTTCACACCCAACCCCTCATTTGTCTGGCACTGCAGGAATTGGGTAATTTTCGGTGCCAATTTCCTCACAGGGATTATTAAAAACTCCGAGGTGAAATCAGATCCAGCGGGGAGGAGCCCAAGCCTCTGAGTCAGGAATTCTTTGCTTAAAGAGAAACAAAACCAGGAGATGTGAAATTTGGGCATTTTAATACAATTCGGGGAATAAAAATAATTGATATGAAAGCTGGCAGGAAAATCAATCCTCCGCTGGGGATTGTGCCAGAGGTGGGGATCGCCCTCCCCGCCCGACATCCCAAAATCTCTGGAATTTAAATCCACTCCAGGCGGAGTTTGGGATGAACAATGGCCACAAATACCTGGATTGAGCAACAAAACTCCAAAATTAAAAATGACATTTGAGGGACAATGGGGACAAAGGAGGGGCCAGGTGAGCAGCTCCATAAAAGCTTCTGCAGCGAGATTTTAAATTATTTATCTGCAATTCTTATCCCAGCTCCTGCAGTGAGATTTTAAATTATTTATCTGCAATTTTTATCCCAGCTCCTGCACTGAGATTTTAAATTATTTATCCACAATTCTTATCCCAGAACCTGTCGTGACCACCTAAATCAGGTTCCCTCTGAATTCCTCTAAATTCCCCTGAAATTCCCTCTGAATTCCTCTGTAACTCCCTCTGAACTCCCCTGGAATTCCCTCTGAATTTCCCTGCAATTCCCTCTGAATTCTCCTCCTCTGAATCCCATTTGTCGTCCCCAATAAAATCCTTTCAGCATCAAAGTTTGGAATTTTCTGTTTGGGTGGGATCGAGGTCCTGGAGCAGCTCTGGAATGGAAATTTCATTTTTCATGGGAATTTTTTCCGAGGACCAGGCAGCTCTGTCCCACCTGGAAGGTGAAATGGGAATTTTCCGATGGGTGAATCCATAAAAATTTTCCCTGGAATAACCAAACCCTCCTCCCAAGGTCTCCAGGATAAGGGAAAGGTTTGGTTCCATGGGTTCTCAGAGGTTTAAATAAAAAAAGAGAAGAAATCCAAAAGATTTGGATGCAAACACAGGAGAGTTTATTGGGATAAAAGCAGAAAAACACAAGGTGCCTTTGATGGAAATTAATAATCCAAATAATTAATTAAAACAATTAATTTTCATCACATTTTTCCAGCTTGGGCCACGTTTCAAAGGGCTTGGGTGAGGCTCCTCCCATCAGAAATGGAGATATCCAAGGAAAAACCCACAAAAGGACAAAATCCCAAAGAATTAAACCCATCCATGGACAAATTCCCAGGAATTCTGTGCTGGACAGCGAGGAATGGGTGGGGTGTGAGCAAAAAATTTGGGGTTTGAGGAGGGAAAAGGCAAATTTGGAGAAAACTGAACAGAAGGGGGAGAGGAGACGCAGCTCCTGGGGGTGCCGAGGAGATTCCAGGGATGCTGAGGAGATTCCAGGGTTGCTGAGGTGTTCTCATGGATCCTGAACATTTTTCCGTGGATTCTGAGCAGTTCCCAGGGATTCTGAACATTTCCCATGGATGCTGAGCGTTTTCCATGGGTTTTGAGCATTTTCCATTGATTCTGAGCAGCTCCCATGGATCCTGACCAGTTCCCATGGATCCCGACCATTTTCCATGGATCCTCATGATTTTCCATGGATCCTCATGATTTCCCATGGATTCTGACCATTTCCCATGGACTCTGACCATTTCCCATGGATCCTGAGCAGTTCCCATGGATCCTGACCATTTCCCATGGATCCTGAGCATTTTCCATGGATTCCGACCATTTCCTATGGATTCTGACCATTTCCCATGGATTCTGAGCAGCTCCCATGGATCCTGACCATTTTCCATGAATTCCGACCATTTCCCATGGATCCCGACCATTCCCACAGATTCTCAGCAGCTCCCAGGGCTACCCCAGCCCCCTGGAGCTGCTTTCCCCCTCTCAGCCCCTGCTCCACCTCCCCCTCCCATCCCATCCCTTTTTCCCAGCTCAGCAGGGCCCGCAGCCCCCGGAGCTCCGGCCCCAAACATTCCTGGCGGAGGAAGAGGAGAAGAACCCTCCATAAACCGCGGAGCCCTGCAGGCCCGTGGGGCGCTCCATTCCTTGGAAGTTTCCAGATCCCAGGAAGTTTCCAGATCCCAGGAAGGTTCCGGAAGGTGCCGAAGATCCCACCACGCTCTCCTGAGGGCAGGAGCTGAGGATGGGCCCCGGGAAGGTGATCAGCACGGGCGGGGGGTGGATGACAGCCCTCGAGTCCCCGCAGGAGGTGACGCAGGGCTGGCTCCAGGCACAGGCCACGGGCTCGGGGCAGGACACGGCGCAGGGCGCCAGGCAGCGGGAGCTGGAGCTCTGTCTGGAGGAAAACATCTTCTGGGAATCGGGATGGGGCTGGAACCCGAGGCAGCGGGGAGGTTGGAGAGCGATTGGATGGAGGCTGGGCTGGGGAGGGAAAGAGGAACAGCAAAAAGGTCACAAAGAGGCTCAAAATTTGGGTTTTCCCACTTTTTCCTGTCCTTGTCTTGTGTTTGTCCTGACTCTTAATGATGGAGTCAATTGGACACAAAAATGCCCCCCAAAATGAACAGTAAACCCCGATATAAACAGTAAACCCCAAAATTAATAGTAACCCCAAAATTAATAGTAACCCCGAAACGAAATTTAATTAACAGTAACCCCATAACTAACAGTAAAGCTCAAAATGAACAGTAACCCCAAAATTAACAGTAACTCCAAAATGAAAAGTAAAGCCTAAAATGAACAGTAAAGCTCAAAATGAACAGTAACCCCATAACTAACAATAAACCCCAAAATGAACATAAACCCCAAAATGAAAAGTAAAGCCTAAAATGAACAGTAAACCCCAAAATTAACAGTAACCCCAAAATGAACAGGAAACCCCAAAATTATCGGGGCTGGGGGCAGGACAGCTGAGCTGGCAGGAGAGAGCTGGAATTGCCACGGGAAGGGGAGGGAGGAGAGGAGAGAGGGTTGGAAATCAGGTGATTGTTTTTTCTGATTTTTTTTAATATTTTATTTATTTTTCTATATTTTTGCTGATTTTTTTCTCTTTTTCCCTTCTCCCTCCTCCTCCTTCCTCTTTCTTCCTTCCTTCCCTCCCTCCAAAAGCTCTCCAAAATCTCAGAATAATTTTTTTGTCTTTCTCTCTTCTCCCTGTCCCTCTCCTTTTCCTTTCCTCCCTCCTTCTCCAAAAAACTCGGATTTTTCTCTTTTTCCTCCTCCCAGTTCCTCCCTCCCTCCTTCCCAGTCCCTTTCCAAAAAACCTCAGATTTTTCTCCTTTTCCTTTCTCCCAGCTCCTCCTTCCCAAACATCTCCCTCTCAAAAAGTCTCGAATTTTTCTTTTTTTCCCTTCTCCCAGTTCCTACTTCCCAAACAGTTCCTTCTCCAAAAAACTCAGATTTTTCTCTTTTTCCCTTCACCCTCCTTCCCTCCCAGGGCTCTCCCACCCTCCCCACCCCGACCACCCCCGGAACATCCCCCAGACTCACTCCGATCCCCAAGAGGAGCAGCCCGAGGAGCTGAAATCTCAGGAATGCCGAGCTGGGATGGGAGGAATTGGGAGCCGGGAGGTTTTTATCCCATCCCAGGATCGCCCGCAGGGGGTTGAGACATCCCCGGCGTTTCCCAATCCTGCCCGGGCCGCGATTCTTTTTCTTTTATCCGCCTCGGGACAATTATCAGTTTCTCCCAACACCCTCCGGTTTCTTCCTGGAGTTTGTTTTGGAAGAGGTTTCGCTTCCTGCAGCGTTTCTGCTGATTTTGCCAAGTTGAGATAAAAAAATGTCCGGGAATGAATTTATGAATTTATTTGTGGGATTGCTCCACACAGGCAGGGGCAGCTTCCATAGGTGGCTCCAACCTGGCACTGGACAATTCCAGGGATGGGGAATTCATGGAAAACCTGGGCCAGGGAAGAATTTATCCCAAATATTCCATCTAAATCAGCCTAGGGAATTCTGGAATGGTTTTTGGGATGGAAAAGAACCTTAAATCCCCAAAAATCCCATCCCAGTCCCACGGGCAGGGATCTTCCCTTATCCCAGGTGGCTCCAACCTTGCTTTGGACATTCCAGGGATGGAGAATCCATGGAAAAACCTGGGGCAGGTTTTATATCCCAAATATCCCATCTAAACCACCCCAGGGAATGGTTTGGGATGGAAAGGAACCTTAAAAATCCCTAAAGATCCAAGGGACACCTCCCACTCTCCCAGGTGGATCCAGCCTGGCTATGGACACTTCCAGGGATGGGAAATCCATGGAATTCCCTGGATTCCCTCCCAGAGAACAATTCCTGCCCAAAATCCAACCAAAATTCCCCCTGACCCCATTCTCTGTGCCCTGTCCCTGCAGTTCCTGAGGTAAAATCCCTCTCCAGCTTCCTGGGAGCTCCGCTGGGCTCTCCAAAGCCTCAACATTCCCAACATTCCCAAAGAGGACGGGCTCCAATCCCCTGAGCAATTTCACAACTTTGGGGACACCAGAACCGGGCACAAAATTCCCGGTGGGATCTCACCAGAGCAGAGCTCAGGGAGGAAAATCAAATATTAGGACCCAAAATGAAGAATTTTTGGGTTTATTTGGGTTGATCCCAATGGGTTTCTCCTTTGAGGAGGACGGGGAGGTTGGGACAGGGGTGATTCCCGAGGAATTTGTGATTCACCTGGCGCCTCTGTCACCGTTTGGTGCCACCAGGTTTGGTGAAACCAGGTGTGGTCAGGGCAGGAGCAGCTCCCGGGGAATTTCTCCTTCCCTGTTTTGTTTTTTTTTTTTTTTTTCCTAATTTTGGTTTTGGTTTGGGTGATTCCAAATTCCAAAAGTTGGGAAAAACTCCAGGAAATTCCAGGAAAGGCTCCCTCGCAGACAGAAAAAATAAGAATAAACCCGACATTTTGGGGCAGAACTCTCAGGGCTACTCAAACCCCCGCTGCTCAGTCTGCAATTCCATAAAGGGGAAAGATTTTGGGTGGAAAAATCTCCTTTCCCAAGGAAATTCGGGAAAAATGCTGGCTATGGGAAATGTGAAGACGCAACAGGAAATTTAATCCGAGAATGACTGGAGAGGGAGGAATCCAGGTAATAAATCTGCTGAAGTTGCAACCAAACCTCTGCATCAGCTGGACATTCCCAACTTTTCCGGGGGTGATGCATGGATCCCCTCCCTGACCTGGCTCACCCCAACCCGTGACTCCTCTTCCTCACTCAGCAGCGCCAAACTCAAGGATTCCCTAAAAATTTCTCCTGGAAAACTCCCAGGAAGCTCCACCTGGACATTTCACGAGGCTGGGCGTGCTTCCTTGGTCAGGAGGATGGGAATGGGCTCTTCCCAATCCCCAAATTCCATAGGAATTCCACGTCTGGAATCACGGGAGTTACTGCAGGTCAATAACGGGAGAAATTGCACAATTCCCTTTTCCTTGGAAGAAACGGGGTGGGATCCGAGCTGTGTCAGCACCCGGTGTTGACGGATCAAGCTCTGAGCAATCCATGAGGCAATCCCAGAAGTAGGAAAAAAAAAGCAATAATAAGAATCACACAAAAATAAATAAACCATTAGAGCACCTGAGTAACGCCGCGGATGTACCAACAACAGCAATAATTGCTGAGCGGAATAATGACTTTATCTGGGGCAGCGAGAGGTGGAGGGAATTTTTGTGGGATCATTCATCGGCCGTGGATGTTTCAGCTCCAGCTGATTGCCCAAGAAATGGTATAAAAACCCTCTGGGCTCTTGGGCTGCTCCAGACAATCCTCCTGACTCGCTCCGAGCTCCACAGGGGTAAGGCCGAGCCTGGAATTGTCCCTGGAATTGTCGGGGTCTGATCCGAGCTTTGCTTGGATCCAGAATTGTGGGGCCAGCCAGGCCAGGATTGGGATTTACTGTTAGTTTGAGGGATTACTGTTAGTTTTGGGGTTTACTGTTAATTTTTGGGGTTTACTGTTAATTTTTGGGGTTACTGGTAATTTTGGGGTTTACTATTTGTTTGGGAGTTTACATTTCATTTTGGGGTTACTGTTAGTTTTGGGGCTTACTATTCATTTTGGAGTTTAGTGATCATTTTGGGATTTACTGTTAGTTATGGGGTTACTGTTAGTTTTGGGGTTTACATTTCAGTTTGGGGTTGCTGTTAGTTTTGGGGTTTACATTTCATTTTGGGGTTTGCTGTTAATTTTTGTGGTTACTGTTAGTATTGGGGTTGCTGCTGATTTGGGGGTTTACTATTCATTTTGGGATTTACACTTCATTTTGGGGTTACTGTTAATTTTGGGGTTTACTGTTCATTTTGGGGGGCATTTTTGTGTCCAATTGACTCCATCATTAAGAGTCAGGACAAACACGAGACAAGGACAGGAAAAGGTGGGAAAACCCAAATTTTGAGCCTCTTTGTGACCTTTTTGCTGTCCCTCTTTCCCTCCCCAGCCCAGCCTCCATCCAATCGCTCTCCAACCTCCCTGCTGCCTCAGGTTCCAGCCCCATCCCGATTCCCAGAAGATGTTTTCCTCCAGACAGAGCTCCAGCTCCCGCTGCCTGGCGCCCTGCGCCGTGTCCTGCCCTGAGCCCGTGGCCTGTGCCTGGAGCCAGCCCTGCGTCACCTCCTGCGGGGACTCGCGGGCTGTCATCCACCCCCCTCCCGTGCTCATCACCTTCCCGGGGCCCATCCTCAGCTCCTGCCCTCAGGAGAGCGTGGTGGGATCCTCGGCACCTTCCGGAACCTTCCTGGGATCTGGAAACTTCCTGGGATCTGGAAATTTCCTGGGATCCGGGGCTTCCTATGGCGCCTGTAGTTATGGAAGGTCCTACTCTTCCTACGGATCCTCTGGGTATGGATTTGGGCGCTGCAGGCCCTGTTAAACATCCCAGGGATGAGCAGGAAGGAGCAAAGAGCCACCACGGAGCCTCCATAAATCCCAGAGCATCCTCAACCTCGCATCCATAAATTCCAGCAATTCCTGGCGCATCCTCAACCCAGCGCTTTTACGCAAATTCCCATTTCTGACTCTTTTTTCCCCCCCTAACCGTGACTCCTGGAAAAAAAAACAACCTTGGAATTGTCCTATCCATGATCCCTGCCTGGCTGAGGGTTGGATGAGGTCGTGTCACCTTCCCACGCCGCTGTGGAATTCCAGGAGTCGCCCCTTCCCTTCATGTCCCCGTTTTTCCGTGTTTTCCAATCCCCACCTCGATATTTCTCTTCCTTCTTCCTCATTAAACCATCATGCATCAAAATCCTGATTTTTCCTGTTGTTTTTATCCATAGTTTTGGGGGTTTTCCCGCCATTCTGGGTGAGCGTGGCAGCTTTTTGTTTTGTTTTTTGTTCCTGGTGCCTTTTCACACCTGGAAGGCGCCCAGGTTCTGTCAGTGGTGACACAAAACCATTCCAGGAGGGATTAAGGCGGTTTGGAACCCTCCCAATTCCATCGGGATCTTCCCTCAGGGCAGGCGCGGCTGTTCCCGAGGAAAGTCAAACAAGGGTGACTCGGATTATTTATGTCTCAATGCTTGCCTCGGGCTGCGATTTAATTACAATCCGATTTTAGGGGTTTTTTCATTGTTTAAAAATAGCCTGGGAGGAAAAAAACCTTCCTTGGAAAAACTTCCCTTGGAAATTTTTCACCGAAAGGCAAAATTTTTGGTGGAATTCTGTGAGTTCCTTGAACTTTCCCGTAAATAAAAAATTAAAATTAAAATAAAATAAAATAAAATAAAATAAAATAAAATAAAATAAAATAAAATAAAAAAAATTAAATTAAATTAAATAGAAATAAAATAAAATAAAAACAAAATAAAATAAATTTTAAATTAAATTAAATTAAATTAAATTAAATTAAATTAAATTAAAATTGTTAAAATTGTTCCCTGCAGAGCAAGGGAAGGGTGGAGAGGTCCTGGCACGGTTTTTCCAGGGAATTTCTGGCTGCTCCATCCCTGGAATTGTCCAAGGCCAGGTTGGAGCACTGTCCATAAATCAAAGATCTTTAGGGTCCCTTCAAACCCAAACCATTTCTTTGGGGTTCTACAAAACCCCAAAGGACAATTCTTTAACCTTTAATTCCTTAATTTTCCCCGTGCTTGGAAGGAAAAGAAAGAAACACAGGAAAAATATCTGAAAATTCAAAGTTTTGGGGTTTTTTCTCCTCCTTTTTCCGTCTCTGCTCTGCAGCAGCCTCTGCTCCTTTGACCCCCGATTTGATACAAAAAAAATCGTCATTTTCTGGCCAGTCCAGCACCGGGATGTGTCCGACTGTGACATTTGGGGCAGCATTTGAAGGAGAACAGGACGGGAAAATTCTGGTGACAGCAACTCCCGATCCAAGCAGGGAATTCCCTGGAAAAAAATATCTCGGGATGAGAAAAAACTCTCCTGCCGAACCCCAGAGGTCACTGCACCCTTGTCTAACCCCGGGCTCGGTACGAGGGAAGAGTTGTTAATTGAGATGCAATCAGCGGCTGACTCATTAAAGGTGTCGCAAACACGGCCTGAGCAGGATCACAGCTCGGGGCAGGTCCCGAGCCAATTAAACCTCTGGTGTTCGATTTCTGTATTTTATTTTATGGGTAAAATGTTTATTTAATGGGTTTTAGGTGCTCCGGACTGGCAAAATCTTTATTTAATGGGTTTTTAGGTGTTCCAGGCTGGTAAAATATTTTTAATGGGTTTGAGGTCCTTCAGGTTGGTAAAATCTTTATTTAATGGGTTTTTAGAGGTTCCAGGCTGGTAAAATATTTTTAAATGGATTTGAGGTCCTCCAGGTTGGCAAAATATTTATTTAATGGGTTTTTAGGTGTTCCAGATTGGCAAAGTCTTAATTTAAAAGGTTTGAGATGTTCCAGACTGGCAAAATCTTTATTTAATGGGGTTTAGGTGTTCCAAGCTGGTTAAAATCTTTATTTAATTTGTTTTAGGTGTTTCAGGCTGGCAAAATCTTTATTTAATGGGGTTTTAGGTGCTCCAGGCTTGTAAAATCTATATTTAATGGGTTTGAGGTGTTCCAGGCTGGGAAAATATTTAATTAATGGGGTTTTAGGTGCTTCAGACTGGAAAAAATTTAATTTAACAGATTTGAGATGTTCCAGGCTGGCAAAATATTTAATTAATGGGGATTTAGGTGTTCCAGGCTGGCAAATTCCCAGGGATGTGCCCTGCTGGATTCCAGTTGCCTTTCAGGGCCAGATTCCTGTGGGATTGGCAAAGGGAGGATTTGCCATTTCCATTGTTTTGCAATTGGAGGAACTGCACTTCAATTTTTTTTCCAGGTGTTTTAAGTGAAATTCTCCATCAGACCCACTGAAGAAAAGTTTCTTTTCCAGCTCATTCCCTCCTTTTTATTTTTTAACTTAAAATGCAAATAATTTAATGGAATCCTTGATTTTTGTAGTGTTCAGGGGGCTTTGAACAACCTGATCTAGGTGAGAGATAATTAGAGGGGTTGGACTGGATGACCTTTGGATGTCCTTCCCAATCCAAACCATTCCTTGATTCCATAATTCCTCATTAAATTAAAACAAAACAAAACAAAACAAAACAAACCCAAAAAACAACCAAACCAAAAAAAAAAAAAAAAAAAAAAACCAAAAAAAAACCAAACCACCCAAAACAAAACAAAACAAAAAACCCCAAAAACCAGAATAGTTCTGCTTGATAAATTCCCTGTGTCCTGTCAATTTTGCCCATGGCCTTTTCCAACCTTAATGACTCTGGAATTCTGTTATTTTATTTAATTTTTAAATTTTTTTTTAACCTTCCAAGGATGGAAAGCTGCTCCTGAGGAGTTTTAATATAGAAATATTTGGGAAACCAAATAAACTCAGGGGAGAAGCTCGGACCTGCCTGTGGGCAGATCAGTGGGAAAAGGGAAAAGGAGGGAAAAAGGGGAAAAAAGTGGGAAAAAGGGGGAAAAAGGAAAACCAGGAGGCTGCTGTGTGATGCAACAAAGTTTTAATGAGCGAGAAATTTCCCTTTTGCAAAGCCAGAGATCACAGAACACAGAAAATCCATTCCCGGGCAATTTTGGGGAAAATCCATTCCAGGACAATTTCGGGGAAAATTCATTCCCGGGACAATTTTAGGGAAAATCCATTCCTGGGATGATTTCAGGGAAAGTCCAACCAAAGTCCTGCTCCGAGATGTTCTCAGCTGGCTTCTCTTGGTTGATGTCCAAGGATATTGGTCATTGTGGGTGAAATCCATTGGGAATGGGTTGTCCCATGCTGATCCAATAAATTGGGAATGCTGGAATAGGGAATGGGTTGTCCCAATAAATCATGAATGCTGGAATAGGGAATGGGCTGTCCCACGTTGGATCAATAAATTGGGAATGCCGGAACTGGGAATGGGCTGTCCCAATAAATTGGGAATACCGGAACAGGGAATGGGCTGTCCCAATAAATCACGAATGCTGGAATAGGGAATGGGCTGTCCCACGTTGGATCAATAAATCGGGAATGCCGGAACTGGGAATGGGCTGTCCCAATAAATCGGGAATTCCGGAACAGGGAATGGGTTGTCCCACGTTGGATCAATAAATCAGGAATGTTGGAATAGAGAATGGGCTGTCCCAATAAATCGGGAATGCCGGAACAGGGAATGGGCTGTCCCACGTTGGATCAATAAATCAGGAATGTTGGAATAGAGAATGGGCTGTCCCAATAAATTGGGAATACTGGAATAGGGAATGGGCTGTCCCACGTTGGATCAATAATTCAGGAATGCCAGAACAGGCAGCGAGAGCAATCACCGAGGAGGTGCCGAACAAGAAGTAGGAGAAAGATCAGGAATTCGACGGGAGCCGTGGAAACGCCGACCCCTCATCCTTGTGGCCATGGATTTGGGCATTCCCGGGATTCCCCCGGAGTCTCCAGTGCCCTCAGCAGGGCCCGCAGGAGCCACGCAGGATGCGGCTGAAACGACGGGATGAGGAGGGGATGCAGGAGCCACCACCCAGCGCTGAGATCCCGTATCCAGAGCGGGCGCTGTATCCCGGGAAAACCCCAGAGCCGTAGACACCCCCGTAGCCCAAAGATCCAGCAAAAGCCGGCGCTCCGGTGGATCCCACCACGGCTTGCTGCGGGAAGGAGCTGAGGATGGGCCCGGGGAAGGTGACCACCACGGGGGGAGGCTGGATGAGGGCGGTGGAGTCCGGACACTGCCGGACGCAGGGCTCGTTGCAGCTGTTGGCCACGGGCTGCGGGCAGGCGATGTTGCCGGTGGTGGGGCAGAGGTCGTAGCAGGACATTTTCTGGTAGGGATGGAGGAGGTTCCTGGAAGGAAGAGAAGGAGAGGATGGAATTCTGAGGGGCTGTGGAAGGGGTGGGTGTGAGGTTTGGGGGAGTTGGGAAATGAGGGGGAAAATTGGGGTGGGAAAGGAGAGGCAGGATGGAGTGGGAGGGGATGGGAATGGGGTGGGATGGAATGGAATGGGATGGGATGGGATGGAGATGGGATGGGATAGAACTGAAAGGGATGGGATGGAATTGGAAGGGATGAGATGGAACGGAACAGAATGGAATGGGATGGAAGGGGATGGATGGGATGGGATGGGATGGAATGGGATGAGATAGAATGGGATGGGAAGGAATGGAATGGGGTGGGATGGAAATAGGGTGGGATGGAAATGGGATGGGAAGGAATGGGATGGGATGGGATGGGATGGGATGGAATGGAATGGAATGGAATGGAATGGAATGGAATGGAATGGAATGGAATGGAATGGAATGGAATGGAATGGAATGGAATAAGGTGGGATGGGATGGAAATGGGATGGGATAGAGATGGGATGGAATGGAATAGAACGGAACAGGATGGAATGGAATGGAATGGAATGGAATGGAATGGAATGGAATGGAATGGAATGGAATGGAATGGAATGGAATGGAATGGAACGGGACGGAACGGAACGGAACGGAATGGAATGGGAAGAGATGGAGATGGGACAGGATGGGATGGAATGGAACAGAACGAGATGGAATGGAATGGAAATGGGATAGGTTGGAAATGGGATAGGTTGGAAATAGGACAGAATGGAGATGAGATAGGACAGAATGGAGTGGGATGAAGAAGGGATAGGATGGAAGGAGCACAATTCCTTCACCAGATAAAAATACAGATTTAAAAGTTTTCCAGGTGGATATCTTGGCATAAAAGCCTTTGGTTTAATTTTTTTTTCCAGTAAAAAAGTGGAAATATTATTTTATTCACTGGGTCAGAGCACAAACTCTACTTTCCTTCTTGTTGGCTGTGGTGGAAATAACTAAATAATTAAATATTTTTACATTTATATATATATATCTATAAATGAGTAGAATTAAAATGAACTGATTCTTCAGCTGGATGATTTCACAGCTCAAGACATGGACAAATTTCCCTGATTCACGCATGGACTGAAATGCAGCAAAATTCAGCATTTTAAAGCTTGTGCCATTTCAAGCATTTCATTTCCTGCATTTTCATTCTGCTGTCAGTCTAAGAATGGCCAAAAATGAATAAAAGGGGGAGAAAAAAATAATTCCTAAATAAAAAAAGCCTCAAACCCTGGATTTGCCTCCTAAAACCTTGCAGTAAAACACTTGCCAGGATACTACAAAAATGAAAATTTAAAGAATAAAAAAAAAAAAAAAGAAGAAAGGAAAAAATAAAAAGGAACATAAATTAAAATTAAGAATTTTAATATTATTAAATAATTGAAAATTATGAAAATTAATGTTACAGCAACTGGAATTAAAAAAGAAAGAAAGAAAGAAAAAAAAGGCATTCTGGAGCTGGGACAGGAATGAAGAGGCATCGGACTCACCTGATGGAGAGGAGAAAAGCAGGAGAAGGATGGAAAAGCTCCGCCGAGCTGCCGCTTTTATACCAACCCGGGGATGCCCCGGGGCCGAACCGCGCCGAGCCGGGCTCGGACGAGCCCAAATCACTCCCTAAAGTGACGAAATCCTCCGGGCTTGCGAAACCACCCGAAATCTCTGCCCAGCACATTCCAGCTGCCGGCTCCCTTTCATCTCGGGAGGCTGACGGGGCAGCTCCAATCCCACCCAGCGGGAATTAAATCCAATCTGCTGAGCGCTTCCTTCATTAGCTTCCCCTTAATGATTTTAATCGCAGTCAGAACCTGCTGCCGTGGACAGGTTTGGGGTTGAAGGTCTCCAGGTTTCCTCGCTTCTGCTCCGGGATTTTGTAATGAGAGGTTGGAAGGAGCCTCCCGATGCTTTTTGCACCCGCAGCCACAAACCTCGGGTGGTTTTTTTTCCGAAATCTCAAATCGAGATTTCTCAGATTTGTGGAAATTCCCGGGTTTTCCTCAGTGCAGAAAATACGATATTTTAGCACCTAAAACAGGGTTTAAATAAAAGTTTTGGTAGGTTTTTTGTTGTTGTTGTTGTTGTTTGGTTTTGGGGTGGGGTTTTTTTGGGTTTTTTTGAGTTTGGTTTGGTTTTTTTTTAAATTTTATTTGTTTGTTGGTTGGTTTGGTTTGGGTTTTGGGGTTTTTTGGGGTTTTTTTTGTTTTGTTTTGTTTTGTTTGTTTGGGGTTTTTTTTGGGGTGGTGGTGGGTTTTTTTGGGGGTTTTTTTGTGGTTTTTTTTGGTTCGTTGGTTGGTTGGTTTTGGGGTGGTTTTTTTTTTGTTTGTTTTTTGGGTTTTTTTTTTCCGGAGGGATGCCAGTGTGTTTTTCACAGATGAACATCGCCAGGTCCCACCTCAAAACCTCTCATTTGCTGTGGACGGGTTATTAAATAAACACATTATTAAATAATCATTAAATAAACACATTTCTACCCAAGTCGCACTGAAATTGGGAGGTTCTTCCCCCCAAACTTCGGGATTTGTCCCCAGGGGATTACAGGAAGAAATTCCAAATATTTTTTGGGGTGTGTTTCTAAGCATTTCCCAAACCCTCCTTAATGGTTTATGTGTGAAATGGGGTGTGATTATTGCAATATAAATATGTGGTTGTTTTCTGACAGCCCAGCATTTTGAAACGTAATTAAAATTCGTCTAAAAATTACTATTAGAAATAAAATATTTTAAAATTTTATTTTTCCAAGTGAATTCTTTCTGTTCCCTTCACCACCTCGTGGTTTCTTACCAGGAGATTTCAATGGAATTTCTCATTTAATTTTTCATTTATTTGGGTGAATTTCTGCTTCATTGGTGATGTTTTAATTCACATTTTTTTTCTGTTTGTAGCCTGAATATCTGGGATACAAAATATGGATCTAGACGGATTTAAAAAAATCTTTATTTTCTTCTGAAAAATGCCGGATGGTTTCGCCCAAATCCGAATTCCAACTACGCGTAAAAACTGCTGATTTCACAAAGAAAGACACCGAGGTTTTTTTATCTACAACTGAAGAAAGGAAAAAAAAAAATCTCGCACCTTCAAGCAGATGAAAAATGATGATTAACGCCTGAGCCAGCAGCATTATGTCAGCTAATGAGAGGCAGCAAAAAATCCGCGCCGTCATCCCCAATGCGCTTTTCATGGAACGTTACCAGGCCAATTAAAAGTGCCGAGATGAAAGAAATCTTTGGCGTTGTAATTTGCGTTCCGTGCGGCGTCAGAATTTGAATCAGCTCATAAACAAAAATATTGAGCAAAAAAAAATTCTGTTTCGTCACCGCCAGGCGACCCAGGCGTGATAAAGGCGGTAATGAGAGGGTTAATGGGAGCGTTAATGAGAGCGTTAATGAGAGCGTTAATGGGTTCTCCGGGCAGCGCTGAGGATGGATTGAAAGTCCCTCCTCGAAACCGCCCCGAGTTTCACGGAATCCCGGAATTATTTGAGTTGGAAAAAAGGCTCCGAGGTCACCGAGTCCAAGCTGGGACCGATCCCCACCTGCTCACCTAGATCGATGTCCAGGAATTGCTCAGACACCTCCAAGGATGGGAATCCAAACCTCCCTGAGCCCCTTCTGAGGACTTTTCGCTTCTCCAGGAGGGATTTTCCCAAATTTCTCATCCTGGGCCTCCCCTGGCACAGCTCGAGGCCGTTTCCCTCTTGGTCATCCAGAGGAATCTCCAGGGATTCCTTGGACACCTCCAAGGATGGGATCCAACCCTCCCCGAGCCCCTTCCGAGGTCTTTTCCCTTTTCCAGAAGGGATTTTCCCCAAATTTCCCACCCTGGCAGTTCCATCCTGTCCTGGCCCCGTTCCCTGGGATCAGATCCCAAATCCCCCCTGTCAGATCCCAAATCCCCCCTGGATCCCCCTTTGCTCCAGGCTGAGCCCCCCCAGCTCCCTCAGGATTCTCCATTCCCTTCTCCAGCTGCTCCAGCCCCGTTCCCATCCCAGGATTTTCCAGCCCCAGCTCCTTCCCACCTCCAGGATCCACAGAATCCCAAAATTCCTGGGGCTGGGAAAGAATTCCAAGCTCATCAAGTCCGAGCTGTGCCCGATTCCCTTTTGGTCATCCAGAGGAATCTTCGGGAATTCCTCGGACACCTCCAGGGATGGGATCCAAATCTCCCTGGGCAGCCCCTTCCAAGCCTGTCCATCCTTTCCAGGAGGGATTTTTCCCAAATTTCCCACCCTGATCCTCCCCTGGCCCAGCTCGAGGCCGTTCCCTCCTGTCCTGGCCCCGTTCCCTGGGATCAGATCCCAATTCCCCCCTGGCAGATCCCAAATCCCCCCTGGATCCCCCTTTGCTCCAGGCTGAGCCACCCCAGCTCCCCCAGGATTCTCCGTTCCCTTTTCCAGCTGCTCCAGCCCCATTCCCATCCCAGGATTTTCCAGCCCCAGCTCCTTCCCACCTCCAGGATCCACAGAATCCCAAAATTCCTGGGGCTGGGAAAGAATTCCAAGCTCATCAAGTCCGAGCTGTGCCCGATTCCCTTTTGGTCATCCAGAGGAATCTTCGGGAATTCCTCGGACACCTCCAGGGATGGGATCCAAATCTCCCTGGGCAGCCCCTTCCAAGCCTGTCCATCCTTTCCAGGAGGGATTTTCCCAAATTTCCCACCCTGGCCCAGCTCGAGGCCGTTCCCTCCTGTCCTGGCCCCCTTCCCTGGGATCAGATCCCAAATTCCCCCTGGCAGATCCCAAATTCCCCCTGGCAGATCCCAAATCCCCCCTGGATCCCCCTTTGCTCCAGGCTGAGCCCCCCCAGCTCCCCCAGGATTCCCCATTCCCTTTTCCATCCCCGTTCCCATCCCTGGAACATCTCCAGCCCCTCAATGTCCCCCCTTGTCCACAGCTGGACACCCAATTTTCCCATTTTCAAGCTTTTCCCCTCATCCCACTGAGGGCTCTGCCGGGTGACAGCCACGCTGGTGTCACCCGGTGACCAACCCAAGGATGGCCCTGACCCGAGGGTGGTGGCTCAGCCACCATCCGGTGTCACCGGTGTCACCCTTTGTCCCTTCCCTCCATTAGAGCCCGGCTTAAACCCCGCTCTAGGGCTCCTTTTGTAACCTGAGAGTTTTTTATTTCCCTTCACCACCGCAGGTTTTTCTCAGGTCCTGGCAGGCGGTAGAAAAATTTTTCTGACTGATTTTTCAGGTCCTGGCAGGAGGTAGAAATTTTTTCTGACTGATTTTTCAGGTCCTGGCAGGACGTAGAACATCCTGTCGTTCTGAAATTCTGGGTTCTGCTGGGAACAATTCAATTTTCCCGAAACAGTGAAATAAAACTCAGATTTTTCGCTGCTTTTTTAGGGCAATCAACATTTTGAGAATCAATTTGCTGTCCCATTGCAGAGAGGGGAGATGGGCACTCGCAGCAGCTTTTACCTTTTTTTTTAATTCACGTTTTTCCTTCTGTTTCTGGTCAGAAGTTCTCTAAATCTGGCGATATTATTCTTTTCTTTTCTTTTCTTTTCTTTTCTTTTCTTTTCTTTTCTTTTCTTTTCTTTTCTTTTCTTTTCTTTTCTTTTCTTTTCTTTTCTTTTCTTTTCTTTTCTTTTCTTTTCTTTTCTTTTCTTTTCTTTTCTTTTCTTTTCTTTTCTTTTCTTTTCTTTTCTTTTCTTTTCTTTTCTTTTCTTTTCTTTTCTTTTCTTTTCTTTTCTTTTCTTTTCTTTTTCTTCCTGCAGGAAAATGCAGTAAAAAAAAATCTGAAAAATCTGTACCCCCAGATCTTTTGGCAGCTGAACTAGATAAGAGAAATTCCTGGTGCGATAAGGATCTGCCTGGATCAGGAGGTGGTTTTGTGCTCTGCTGATAAGATAATGACATGCACGGTGCAAGTGCTTTCGTTGGGTTTTAGGCTACTTATAAAACACGGGCACAAATTCTATTTTTATTTAATGCGTTAATAAATTAAACAGAGACGAAGGAGTCCCAAATGCCGGGATACGAAGGAAAGGCTGAGAAAACTGGGATTTTTCGGGATTTTTCAGCCTTTTTCAGGATTTTTCAGGATTTTCCAGCCTTTCCCAGGATTTTTCAGGAGAAGGTTCTGGGGTGGCCTAAATGTGACCTTCCAGGACCTAAAGGAAAGATGAGGAGAGACTTTTTAGAAGGGTTTGGAGCGACAGGACAAGGGGAAATGGGTTGAAATTTCCAGAAGGGATGTTTAGATGGAATTTTGGGAAGGAATTCTTCCCAGTGAGGGTGGTGAGACCCTGGCATGGGTGATTCCATGGCTGGATTTTCCTGGAAGTTACCCCAAATCCAGGCTGAAGCCACCTGGGACAGTGAGAGGTGTCCCTGCCCTGTCCCTGATGATCTTCAAGGCTCTTCCAACCCAATTCCAAAATTCCGTAATACCATGACCTCTCATGAGGATTTTTGTTGTAGATTTAAAGTTCCCTCTGCACACAGAGGAAATTCCTGCACAACTTTGGCCACCACGTTGTAATTTAGTAAATGTAAATTCACTGAAATTGTGAATTCATGGGCAAAACAACTCCCTGGAAACTTTCCCCTTCTGGGCAGTGTTTGCTCGATGTTTTTGCAGCCTGGTGCAAAGCAGGGAGTTTTACCCAGCCCAGCTGGCAAACTCGGTGAGTGTGGGTGAGGACACAAAAAAAAAATGTAAATTCACTGAAATTTTAAATTCATGGGCAAAACAGCCCCATGGAAATCTCTCCATGAAGAATTTCCCCTTCTGGGAAAGTCTGCTCAATGTTTTTGCAGCCTGGTGCAGAGCAGGGAGCTTTACCCAGCCAGGTTGGCAAATTCAGTGAGTGTGGGTGAGGACACAAAAAAAAAGTAAATTCACTGAAATTTTAAATTCATGGGCAAAACAGCCCCATGGAAATCTCTCCATGAAGAATTTCCCCTTCTGGAAAAGTCTGCTCAATGTTTTTGCAGCCTCGTGCAGAGCAAGGAGCTTTACCCAACCAAGTTGGCAAATTCAATGAGTGTGGGTGAGGACACAAAAGCCCAACACGAGGATTTTTTTCAGTGATGCAACAGAGTTTTAATGAGAACGAAAAGAACACAAACAACACGGTAACAATCAGCATCGTAAATGCAGGCAGAGCTTGTAAGACACCTCGGTCTGTCACTGCATCCAGCCTCGGGGGTGATAGAGAAAGAGATAACGAGGAATTGAACCCATGGAGGCATCAGGAAGGAATTGAAAGGGAAGAAAAATCTGCATTTTTGCTTTGCCCTTCTACATCACCCAGAGGGTTTTTTTGTAGGGTTTAGCAGGAGCCCCAGAAGCCGCGGCCGTAGCGGCCGTACCACGAGGAGTAGGGGCTGCAATAGCCAGAGCCAAAGGCTCTGCCAGAGCCATACAGGCCCCGGTACCCCCCACAGGACCCCAGACCCCCATAACCCAGGGATCCATAGCCCCCATAGCCATAGAGACCCCCATAGCCAAATCCCCCATAGCCCAGGGAGCCAAAGCCCCCATAGCCATAGAGACCCCCGTAGCCAAGGGAGCCGTAGCCCCCATAGGCCCCGGAGGCCCCGGAGGCTGCAAGGACGGGAGCTCCAGCAGATCCCACCACGGAATCCTGTGGGAAGGAGCTGAGGATGGGCCCGGGGAAGGTGACCACCACGGCGGGAGGCTGGATCACGGTGGTGGAGTCAGGGCACTGCCGCACACACGGCTCGTTCCCGCTGTCGGCCAGGGGCTGGGGCCGCAGCACGCCGCAGGCAGATGAGGGGTACAGGTCGTAGCAGGACATCTTGCAGGAGGTTTGGAGGTCAGCGGATGCTGAGGAGGGAGCAAAAGACAGAAACTCAGCGGTTCAAAGGTTTGACAGTTGGACTGGGGTTCTGTTCTTATGGCTCAAGTCTTGGCTGTCCCTTCCTTCTCATCAGAGTTTTTGTAAATCCCTCGCACTCTGAGCTGTCGTCACTCCTGGGGTCTCATTCCTGATTTCTTGTACTTCATCCCCATCTAAAAGCAGTTCTTTGTTCCACCCCGCTGCCAAACCACACAAATATATCATGCCACCTCCATAAATTCCTTCCACCATGGTTTTTGGCTACTCCTACAGCAGCAGCCCTTTCCAGGGAGAAATTCCCCCCGTGTCCAACCTGAACCTCCTTGTCAGGGACTTGTGGAGAGCCAGAAATTCCCCCTGAGCCTCCTTTTGTCCAGGCTGACACCCTCTAGCTCCTTCCTCTTAGGACTGACAAACACCAAGAACTTTCATGATAAAACCCCTAAAAAGTTCTTATTGGTTAAACAAACCTTCTGTTTTGGGGGCTGCTTTGGTAATTTTTCTAATTTCTACTAACAAGAAAGAATGATTTTACCATTTCAAACTCATGAATGTCCAGCACCAAATAAAAACAAACCCATCACAAAATAATCCATTGTAAAGAATCTTAGAACCCTTATGGAGGATTCCATAACCTCGATTAAAACCAGCAGAGAAGAGAGACTGGAATTTTCTGAGGGAAAATTCTAAGGGAAGAGAATCCCTTTAGAATGGTGCTTACCTTTCTCACGGAGCTGAGCTGAGCAAGGCAGGCGAAGTGAAGAGCCCTGGGCTGGGAGAGCTTTTATACCATTCCCGAGATCCTGGGGATCACCTAAGGTGCAATTTGGGGATGTGCGTAATTGGGGCAAACCCCAAATGAAGGCAGTTCCTCAAAGTTCTGCTGACTCCCTGTTTGTTTTCTGGTCCCAAGTCTCGTGAAACGTGATAGAGGTGTTTCATCACAGAACCGTCTTTCATCCCGAACGGTGACAAAAGCCATCCTCATTCCTGTTATCATCTCATTCACAGCCCTGGCGTTACAGCAGGAATTATCCCAAATGCTTTTCTGGAGCTTCTCCGTCATTAATGGCAAAACGCGTCTGCTGGCTTGGGGTCACCTGATTTTAAAAAAAAAAAGAAATTACACCTGGAGATAAAATGGTTTAGAGTGACTTTGGGGTGGTCGTTTTTATCATTTTCGCCTCAACTGCCCAATGCGAGAGCAACACAGAACCCAAAGGAAGGCGTGGAAAGTGTCTTGTGGTCCTTAAATGGTTTTTGTTACAGAATCTTTGGGCCAGATCCTTGGAATTATTTGGGTTGGAAAAGCCCTCCAAGACCATCCAGTCCAAGCTGTGACCAACCCCCAACCGAGGCCATTCCCTCTTTTCCTGTTCCCTGGGAGCAGAGCCCCTTCCCATTTTATTTTTGAATAAAATATGGCTCAAAAATTCCAGGTTTTATTCAAAATTTTTTTTATTTTGATTTTTTTTCCATTGGGGAAAAAACCTGAAGGGGAACAAACCCCCACCAGCATTCCACCTTGAACTGATGATACCAAGGACACAAATATCTTGACTGAGGTGTTTGAACGTGATGTCATTCCATAATTGTGAGGCACCTAAATCCAGCTCTGTGCCTTTAATCTACAGGATTTGCATGGACTTGCTTCCTGGAAGCTTGAAAAGATTATATTGTCCAAAACCCCTCTGCCCCCCAAAGGCTGAGAACCCCACCTCACCATTTAGGGATCATCCACGGCGTTGAGTCGGCAATATTAAAATGGCCCACCCGTAAACGAGGCACGACGGAGCCTTTGTGTCACACATCCCGAATTCCTGATCGTTCCCTCATCCCAGAAACTTCCAGCTCAGCCTTGTTTGGGATTTACGACTTGTGTATCACAGGAGTTCGTGAATTCCTAAGGACCCAAGGCGATAATTCAAAGCGCTTCCGTCACGGTTTGACTTTTGTACCAGAGGATCCATTTTTTCCTACAAAATCCCATATTTCCTCATTTCCCACATTCCCGTTCAATGTTTTCATCTTTCTCCATTCAACATCCGACCATCAATACCTGGGAAATTCTCTTCAGGACCTCCAACCCCTTTGTGGCTTTAGTTAATTTGGTTAATTCCATCCTTGTTTATCTCCTAAACCCAAAAAAGCCTCAGGAAGACAGAAGTCCCTTTCTGTCTCCTCCATGGAACTCTTTGGACTCAGCCAAAATTCAGGATTTCGCTGTTTTTCCTGCTCAGGATTGAATCCCCGTGTAATTTGTGATTCTGATAAACCCATGAGCCACTCTCCAGGTGTTGAGTTAATACCAAGACAAGCTGGCTCGGCCATTCCTGATGCAATTCCAAGGAAGTGACAGGAATAATGCCGGGTGTTAATTTTCCCCCCAAAGTCATCACAAGATGAAAGAATTCTCCATAATCTCAGGCGATGTTTAGGTCATTATTACAAACAAATTTGAAAGGCCTCATAAACGCCAACAACAAACCCAACAATTTCATCATCCTGATGGTTGCACGAGTTTGAAATTGCAAGAGATGCTGATCTGGTACCTCCAGCTGATATAAAAGCTGCTCTGTCTCCTCGCTCATCCAAACACTTCCCTTGACTTCTCTGAGACTTGGGTAAGTCTGAATCTTCTCAGTCGCTCTCGGGGCATTTTCTACTGTCTTTTCCAACTCGAGTTGATGTCCAACATCCTTTCTGTTGGGTTTGGGAAAGATCAAGGACTTTTCTTGGTCTCTAGGGGGGCAGATACAACTTTTAGGTGTGTGGAGCCCTGTGGAGCTCTCGGTGTGAGGAACACCAGACCTTGGAGCAACAGGACAGTGATACAGACTGGATCAGTGACTGGATCCCCTTCTCCATGGAGCCAGGCTGGGAGAGCTGGGAATGCTCAGCCCGGAGGAGAGGAGGTTGTGTGGAGACCTCAGGGAAGCTCCCAGGATCTGCAGGGGCTCCAGGGAAGCTGGAGAAGGAATTTTCCTCAGCAACGGCAGGGATAGCACGAAGGGAATGGGGTCACGACAAAGGGGAAATTTAGGTTGGATATTGGGAAGAAATACTTCCCTGTGAAGGTGGGAAGGCCCTGGCACTGGATATTCCATGGATTCTCCATCCCTGGGAGTGTCCAGAGTCAGTTGGGATGGGGCTTGGAGGAACCTGGGATAGTGGGAGGTGTCCCTGCCCCTGGGACAGGGATGATCTTTAAGGTCTCTTCTAACCCAGGCAATTCCAAGGTTCTCTGGTTTAGTTCTAAATAAGAACCAAGAGCAGGGAGCTGGACTTGAGCCCTTCCAGCTCCAGGAAGCCTGAGATTCTCTGATCCTCATTTTGGTACATTTAACCCATCTCAATATTTTCATAAAAGGTTCAAGACTTGACAAGAGTGTCACCCCTGTTTTTACTCACAAGTGATAAAATCATTTGTGTCCTGCTACCAAAAATCCTCAGGCTCTCCTTCACCTTCTGGCTTTCAAGCTCCTCCTCCAAACTCTGTTAAGGATTTACAGAACATAGTTAGAGATTTGTTCTTTATTGTCTTGTCAAACGCTTTTCTGGGAAAGCCGGGCGCTGGCAATCCTATAATCTGTTGTTCCCTCGGCTCTCAGCAAAATTGGGATGAGTGGGAAGATGAAGCTACTGTAATTAAGTTCTCTATAAGCTCCATCTCAATGCAAACCTGCTGAACCCAAATCCGAGTTTTCCTAATGACTCACCCAACGACCTTGGACAAAGTCACTTTGCTCTCGCTGCTTTTGGTTCCCAGTTTTCAGTTTAATGTGTAGAAATAAGTTGTAATTCTTTGCAGGATGTTATGAGGGATAAGGTTTTCAGAACATTGTTTACTTGCTATTGTGTGTGGACATCCTTTAGAGAATTTTTTGGAAAAAAACCATTTTTTGGAAAATGAGAGCACTGAGATTGCAAAGCAGGGAATACTCAGAACTGTCATAGGAGTGGCCACAAACCATGGTGGAAGGAATTTATGGAGGTGGGATGATAGCTTTGTCTGGTTTGACAGCGGGGTGGAACAAAGAACTGCTTTTAGATGGGGATGAAATACAAGAAATTAGGAATGAGACCCCAGGAGTGATGACAGCTCAGAGTGCGAGGGATTTACAAAAACCCCAATGAGAAGGAAGGGACAGGCAAGACTTGAGCCATAAGAACAGAACCCCTGTCCAACTGTCAAACCTTAGAACCGCTGAATTTTTGTCTTTTGCTCCCTCCTCAGCATCCGCTGACCTCCAAACCTCCTGCAAGATGTCCTGCTACGACCTGTACCCCTCATCTGCCTGCGGCGTGCTGCGGCCCCAGCCCCTGGCCGACAGCGGGAACGAGCCGTGTGTGCGGCAGTGCCCTGACTCCACCACCGTGATCCAGCCTCCCGCCGTGGTGGTCACCTTCCCCGGGCCCATCCTCAGCTCCTTCCCACAGGATTCCGTGGTGGGATCTGCTGGAGCTCCCGTCCTTGCAGCCTCCGGGGCCTCCGGGGCCTATGGGGGCTACGGATCCCTGGGCTACGGGGGTCTCTATGGCTATGGGGGCTTTGGCTCCCTGGGCTATGGGGGATTTGGCTATGGGGGTCTCTATGGCTATGGGGGCTATGGATCCCTGGGTTATGGGGGTCTGGGGTCCTGTGGGGGATACCGAGGCCTGTATGGCTCTGGAAGATTCTTTGGCTCTGGCTATTGCAGCCCCTACTCCTCGTGGTACGGCCGCTACGGCCGCGGCTTCTGGGGCTCCTGCTAAACCCTACGGAAATATCGCGGAGTAAGGAACAACCGGCAACGGAGAGATGCAATCCAGACCCCAGAGAGGAGATGTTGTGACCACCCCACTCCGGTGGAGCTGGAAGCACACAACTCCTCTTTGATTCATTCACCTTCTACTTGTCTTCTTCTGGGCTTTTTTTTCCCCCATCTCTGTGTGTGTGTAATATATGGGATAAAACGATAATTTATGTTCTTCCAAAGTGCAACTTCACTGTCCAGCTGGAGAAGAGCAACCAGGAAGGAAGGAGTTGCCTGTGCTCTGATAATCTTCATATTCTGCCTGTGAAGAATCTTCATATTCTTCATATGCTTTTCTGTGAATGTTTTTTTCTCAATAAAGTGATTCTGTTCTGCAAAAAACCAAAGTTTTAGTTTTAATTTCTCTGGCTGTCGGTTTGCAACACTTCTCTCTGTATGGGGTAGGGAGGGGGAAATTCATATCCTTACAACAGGCTGAGGTTCAGACTTTAAAACCACCTGGAATGTCCCAGCTGGGAGTGAAGCCAGTCATTGTTCCCTGATCCAGAATTTGGGAATCCTCCCTCCCCAGCTGTCCTGGACTGCAATAATAACATTACAGAGTTATTATTGGATTCATGGAATGGGTTGGATTGAAAGGACCCTAAAGATCTTCTCCTTCCACCCCCCACCATGAGCTGGGACATCTCCCACTAAATCAGGTTCCTCCGGCAGTTGGACACTTCCAGGGATGGGGAAAGCAGAAATTCCCTGGAAAACCTGGACTATCCATCCTCACAGGGAAAGATTTCTTCCCAATATCCAACCCAAATTTGCCCTCTGCCGGTTTGAATCCATTCTCCCTTGCCCTGTCACTCCAGATCCCAAGGAAAAGTCCCTCTCCAGCTTCCCTGTAGATCCTGGAAGGTGAAATCACACCAAAGAGAAAAAGAGGGGATTTGCTCACAGGTTAATTTTAATTTTTCCAGGTACCATTTTCTCCCTGCTCCAGCTTTTCTTGCTGGTGCGAATGAACCCCCATTTTCTGTCAAAAAAACACCCAACACTTCACATTTCATGATTATACAGAAAGATTTCACATTTCAAAGTTCCACAGTGGCCAAAAAAATCTTTATTTAAAGATTTGACAGGAAATTGATTTAACTTCTTGCCGAGGTCATTCCTGAGGACAGAGTTTAAATATTTGACTGAGGAAAGATTTGAGTCAGAACCTGAAGCTCAAAGAGATGAAAGCTTCCCCTGGAAGAAATTCATACTGAAATCTAATCTCCCCTCGTTTTTTTGGGATGAACATTCATTCCATGGTTTAGGGACAGGTTGGATGAACCTGGGCCAGTGGGAGGTGTGGAATGAGATGAGCTTTAAGATCCCTCCCAACCCAAACCACTCCATGATCCCAGGATATTTTAGGCTGCTACTGACACCTGCATAGGTGAGGTTTCTCCAATGGTGAAATCAGGAGGAAAGGACACCAGAACGTGGCAATTTTGATGCAATAAAATTTTTAATGACAACAAGCAAAGGAATACATTTGCAGAATTTCCAAGAAGCAAGAAACTCTTCTCCAGCCAGAGGCAAATTCACAGGTGATTGATTCGGGTTCTCTTCCAAATCCCAGCTGTTGATGTGAGCAAGCAGGATCCATTTTGAGCCCTTTTGTTCCGTATTTACCCCAGGCAACACAGAAAATGGGGCGGGAGAAGCTTTAAAGGCAGAAGCTGAAAGAGGAGAAACTCAAAAGGGGTCGAACAGCCACAAATGCGTGTTCTTGGCATGGGGCAGCAGTGGTTCCAAGTTCTTTGGTCACCAAACCATCACATTTCATCTGTTGGTGGGACTTCACTTGGGATTTCTCCCTTTAGCAGGAGCCGCAGCTGCCGCGGCGGTAGCGGGAGGACCAAAGGCTGGAGGAGCCAAAGCATCTCCCAGAGCCATACAGACCCCGGTAACCCCCACAGGACCCCAGACCCCCATAGCCCAGGGAGGAGCCCCCATACCCACAGAGACCCCCATAGCCCAGGGATCCATAGCCCCCATATCCATAGAGACCCCCAAAACCCCCAGAGCCAAATCCCCCATAGCCAAGGGATCCGTAGCCCCCATAGGCCCCGGAGGCCCCAGAGGCTGCAAGGACGGGTGCTCCAGCAGATCCCACCACGGAATCCTGTGGGAAGGAGCTGAGGATGGGCCCGGGGAAGGTGACCACCACGGCGGGAGGCTGGATCACGGTGGTGGAGTCAGGGCACTGCCGCACGCACGGCTCGTTCCCGCTGCCGGCCAGGGGCTGGGGCCGGACCAGGCCGGAGCCGAAGCCGGAGGTGGAGCACAGATCGTAGCAGGACATCTTGTTTGGAGGTTGATCTGCAAGAGTTGATTTGAGCAAGGACAAAATGTTATTTACCGCCAGAAAAGGGATCTGCAGTTTGGCTGCCTTTCCCCAGACAGGAGAGCTTTGAAGCACCAGAATTTTCTAGCAAGACATCTTGCAGGGGTTTGGAGGTTGATCTGCAAAAGTTGATTTGAGCAAGTACAAAATGTTATTTACCACTAGAAAAGGGCTCTGGAGTTGGAGGTTAATCTGCAAGAGTTGATTTGAGCAAATACAAAATGTTATTTAATCCAGAAAATGGCTCTAGAGTTGGCTGCCTTTCCCTGGACAGGAGAGCTTTGAAGCACCAGAATTTCCCCACCTCTCTTAAAGATGGAAATTGAATAAGAACAGCCAAAACTATTTGCTGGGGCACTACAATTTCATAGCAAGATATCTTTGGTGGTTAATCTGTGGAAGGTTGTCGCCCTGTTTTTTCGAAGCCTTCTGAAGTTTATATTTTTGGAGTTAGAGTTCTTACTCATTTTACCTAAACACTCTGTGTTTTTCACATTCCTTCTTGGAGGAGGAGAAAATTGACAGACTATTCACCTGGCCAGTGTGGTTTAAAGGAGGGATTTCATCCTCCAACCCACAGTCACTTTAGAGAATCTATAAATTCTGAAAAACTGTAAATAAAGCTCTCTTTTTTGCCTTAGGCGACTGAGCGTGTGGTGCGCGCTCGTTTCATGTCACAGTGTGACAGAAATCGTTGGTTTATATCGATTTTAAAGGAATAGCAAACTTTAGGCTGCTGTGAAACAGTCCAAGGGTGTCAGTGATAAATTTGGCAAGTAAATATAATTTCCTATTCCTGTTTTTCCTATCTCTGTGATCTCCAGGTTGCTCTTGGCTTCAGCCCAACACTCAACCCAGCACATCTGTACTCTTCAGCTGTATCTTTGAATTTCTAGATCAGATAATTTATTCAGTGTTAAATTACATCTGGCCAATGATTTCTACTCAGATTTTATCTTTCCTGTGGTAAACCCCACAAAACCCTACCAAATACAGCCACATATACAGGTTATTGATTTCTACTCAGATTTTATCTTTCGTGTCACAAACCCAGCAAAAATTCTACCAAATACAGCCACATACACAGGTTATTCTTTATCTCCTGAAACACAGACAAAGAACCCTTTGCAGTGCTAAAATAATAAAAGTTTGGGGTCCAATACTACTCAATGAACCCCTCTCCTACAAGATCTGATGAGGAATGAGAAATTAAACAGCAAATATCCTACAGCGGCAGCCCGGCCACAACCAGATTTCTTGACTCAATTTCTTTCTAATCAAGTTCAATTTAGAGAATTTTGAGAGAAAAGCGACTTACCTGGTTCACGAAGACAGAACAGGTGAGAGGAGAGGATGGAAGGACCTGATGCAGACACCTTTTATAGAGCTCCCTGCCTGCCCAGAGGGATGATGCGCCAGCTCATAATTAGGTCCCAACCCCAAATTGCAGGACACATAATTCCCCAAAGTGCTGAAATTGTCTTTGCTTATTGCTGGTGCACTTCAAACCCACACACGTTCCGCCCCGGACCTCTATTGTCTCCAGGATTTATTGTGGGGGAATTATTTTTTTATGATCCCATTGCTTTCCTTGGCGTTAGGGGAGGAAATAAGGATGAGTTGATTTATTTATGAGTCCTTCGTGATTAGGGTGATTGAAGGACACTCATGGTAAAGGTCTCTTGAGTGTGATCAACAGGAAACATGGGGCCAACAGAGTTTCTTTTAGGAGCTCAAATGAGGGCTGGGGACAAATAACAAAGGGAAAAACATTGGCTCAGCATTTCTCCCTCCACCTACTCAGGGCAAGGCAAACAGAATAATCAGGAGCATTTTTGGATGGACTTTGTGTCATGAAATGCTGTCATGGAATGGTTTGGGTTGAAAAAGAACCTAAAAATCATCCAGTGGCACCCCCTGACATGGGCAGGGACACCTTCCATAGACCAGGGGGCTCCGAGCCCTGCCCAGCCTGGCCTTAGACACTTCCAGGGATGGGGAATCCATGGAATCACCCGTGCCAGGGAAAAATTCCTTCCCAAAATCCCACCTCAACCTCCCCTCTGTCGGTTTTAATCCACTCCCTGTTTTCCTGCCATTTCAACCCTTAGAAGAAGTCTCTCCTCGTGTTCCTTTTTAAATTCTCTCCTGGTTCTCTTTCAGCCCCTGGAAACAGAGAATTATTTCACCTGGCAGCCACAATCCCATGGAAATTGAGTTTTCTGAGTTATTTCATCCATTTTCCCTTTCTCATGTTCTCCCTTCCTATTTTTACATGTTAGAGACACAACATTCTGTGATTTAAATTAAAAAAATGGAAAATAAATTTAATTCTTAAGGTCAAAGACAGGAAGGTCAATGTTACGAGCCAAGAGCTGATTGTGGGAAAAACCCAAGTGGCCTCAATTTATCCATTTTAATGTGATAATCTCTTGTAATTGTGGGGTGTTTACACCCAGGCACAGGTTTTATATACCTCTGACACAGTAGGAACAAGTTAGTAATGGGTGTTCAGGAGGTATTTGAAAATCCCTCAGAATGTTCTCGTAAAACTTTGACACGATTTTTTTTTTTTTTCTTCCCGGGATAATGGCTCAGGAAATCCTCCAGAATTGGAAAAGCTCATCATTTGTAACGAATACGTGGCGTGAAGGTAACCACGTGGGCGATGATGATAACGACGATAATGATAGAGTAGAGAGAGAGAGAAACCTCAGCAAATCCGACATTTGCTTTTCCCAGCAGATTCTCACCTCGTAATTGCTCCGTGCTGAAAGATGCTATCAAGGTTGGGATTAGCTGCAAAGTCCTATCCATAAACAAATAGGTTTTATTTCCACTGCAGCTAAATTCGGGATTTCTCCTATATAGAACCATGGAATGATTTAAAATTGGGAGGGATCATCCTGTTTCACCCCCTGCCATGGACACCTTCCACTCTCCCAGGTGTATCCAAACTGGCCTTGAACAATTCCAGAGATGGAGCCAGCTCAATAAAACATAAATTCAATTATTAATTCAACGTGCACACTGATTATTTTGAGGTTTCCATTCTAATCCTTGAAATAATAAATGTCTCTCCCTTCAGAGCCAAACTCGGGTTTAAGCTGTGGCTTAAGCGTCAGAAAAAAACATAAGATTTTTCTGGATATTTATGTCCCCAAATGATTCTGTGATTTTTTTATAATTTCTGTAGGTGCCTGAGCATAATTTTCCTTTAAGACAGGACAAGAATATTTGTGTATGAACAACTCAGTACATGGTGTCACTCCAGAAAAGCTGATACTGATTCATGAATCACATTTTAGGACAAAAGATGCACTAATTTCACCCATCAGCGTCTCACATCAAAGGGCCTTGCGTGACGTAACGCGATAATTGAAATCAAGAATAAACACAAACAGAAAGAGCAACAATTTCATCACTTTGAGGAGCAATCAATACCAAAAAAAATTAAAATGCTCTGTGTCAGCTAATGAGCTCCTCTGAGCCCTCAGGCGAGTCTGAACTGTATAAAAGCTGCCTCCACTTGGGGTTCTCCCAAACATCTTCCCTTCACTCGCTCTTCCCAACGACTTGGTAAGTCTGGAGCTGCTCTTTGCTGCTTTTGGGATTGCTCTTTGCTGCTTTTGGAATTGTTCTTTGCTGCTTTTAGAACTGTTTTTTTGCTACTTTTTGGAATCTCTCTCTGCTGTATAGTTCGTCTGGGGTGCTCCCTTCCATTGGGAACTCGTAAGCAGAATTTTAGGTGAAGAGATAAACCTTGTGAAAAGCCTCATGGAAGGCTGCTCTCTATTTTCAAGTTTGGGGTTTTGTTCCAAACCAAACTGAAATTTTCTTATCAGAAATTCTGTTGGATATTGTTTGGGTTGCCTTCACCAGTTGTTATCCATGATGTGGCAGGTTCAGTGTTTATTCCTGTCCTCTGCTCGGTTAAATGGGTGACTGGGAATTATTTGGAAAGTTTAAATCTTCCTGGTTCGCAGGGAAATGTTGAGTTTAGAGGCAAACCTGCCATTAGATCCGGTTTGTTCTATTACAAATCGCCCAAAATGCTTTTAATTCAAGATAAATGGGCATGAACACCCCAAGACACCAGGCACTGGCTTGGAGTAGGACATGGAGAAGAACTGAGAACTGTTTAAAATGCTCTGTAAGAAATTTATTTAAGATTAAAAGGGATGCTGGAGGGAATTTAGGGAGCTGAAATGTGAAGCGCTGGGTTTTTCCGAGTTAATGAGAGCAAGTGGTTTGGTGTGGGAATTTTTCAAAGGAGTTTGGAGCCCAAAATCAAAATTCTGGAGTGTTCAGGTCATTGTAGGCAACTCAAAGCCCTGATCCAAATTTGGGAATTTGGGACAAACATCTTTGCCATTCCCTTGTAATGGTCTCATCCAAGAAGCTCCCGAGAATCTGAGTAGACAATGAGTTATAATCCCTATTCTGACAAGGATCAGCACAAAGGAGATGAGTGCCAATGAAGAGCCAGAGTCATGAAATCCTGAATAACAACACGCTCAACTCTTGGAGCAGAGTCCCATCCTTGTTGATCCCCTGACTCACCAAAGTGCTCCAGCAAATAATTTTGGCTGTTCTTACTCAATTTCCATCTTTAAGAGAGGTGGGGAAATTCTGGTGCGTCAAAGCTCTCCTGTCCAGGGAAAGGCAGCCAACTCCAGAGTGATTTTCTGGTGGTGAATAACATCTCGTCCTTGCTCAAATCAACTCTTATAGATCAACCTCCAACTCCAGAGCCATTTTCTGGCAGTAAATAACTTTTTGTACTTGCTCAAATCAACTCTTGCAGATTAACCTCCAACTCCAGAGCTCTTTTCTGGTGGTAAATAACATCTTGTCCTTGCTCAAATCAACTCTTGCAGATCAATCTCCAAACAAGATGTCCTGCTACGACCTGTGCTCCACCTCCAGCTTCGGCTCCGGCCTGGTCCGGCCCCAGCCCCTGGCCGGCAGCGGGAACGAGCCGTGTGTGCGTCAGTGCCCCGACTCCACCACCGTGATCCAGCCTCCCGCCGTGGTGGTCACCTTCCCCGGGCCCATCCTCAGCTCCTTCCCGCAGGATTCCGTGGTGGGATCTGCTGGAGCTCCCGTCCTTGCAGCCTCTGGGGCCTCTGGGGCCTATGGGGGCTACGGATCCCTTGGCTATGGGGGATTTGGCTCTGGGGGTTATGGGGGTCTTTATGGCTATGGGGGCTATGGATCCCTGGGCTATGGGGGTCTGGGGTCCTGTGGGGGTTACCGGGGTCTGTATGGCTCTGGGAGATGCTTTGGCTCCTCCAGCCTTTGGTCCTCCCGCTACGGCCGCGGCAGCTGCGGCTCCTGCTAAACCGAGGAAAAAATCCCTTGACTCCGAGGAAAAAAATCCCTTGACTCCGTTGGATCCTCCCCTGAGCTCCTGAGGAAGGGGCGCAGCATCGGAATTCACCTCAGAACCCCCCTAGAACTTCTCCTTTTTTGTTTCCTCCTCCCTTTGTTCAGTCTCCCCTTCCAGGGGCCAAATGCGCGGCTCCACCATCCGCTGGCTTCTCCCTGAAACTGCTGCCTCCCGCCACGAGGCTGAGGGAGCAGGGAGCAGCTCTCCTGAGGGGCAACCTGAATGTCTTTGCCTCACTTTTCCTCATCCAGTGAGGCCTTCCCTGCCCTTGCAATAAAAAAATCCTGCATCCAACACCTGCCTCTGTTTTTCTTGTTAAGGCCCGGAGTGGGATTCAGGTCTCCCTCTCCTCTCCACCAGAACCAGGTTGAGATGATTTGGGTCAGAGCTGCACTGAGAGTCCTCTCTGCTTTACATGAATTATTCCAGTTGTCAGATTTCCAGTAGTTATTCCAATTATTTCCATCCAGTTGGGCGCTGGAATGGGGAAGAGTCACACCCCCAAGACTGCCAGAGCTCAAGGGTGGGATTCTTGGGGTAGGAGTTGAACTCAATCCCTGTGTGGCCCTTCCAACCCGGAATATTACACGGTTCTTTTTTTAAAGTGGTTCATTTAGTGCTGGAATTTTAATTTTACATCTTCCAGGCAATGTTTTAGGGATCACCCAACCACCTTCAAAGACAAAGCTAAAAAACACTGCCTGAAGTTCTGCCAAAGCGCGTTCTGAAAAGGAAGGTGAGCAAAGGGAAACAATTTTTGAGATAGGTATCTGATGAGCAAAGATGAGGCACTACCTTCTCTTTTTTCCTTAATCACTGCCGTGATAAAGTTGCCTCGGGGAAGGTTTGGCTGAACCTGTCACCAGGTGAGGTAAAAAGAACATGAACTGGTGCATTAGAGAGGATTTATCTCTTCCTTCACCGAGACTCTTTCAAAGAAAATATCTTGATCAATGTCAAGCAACAGCAAATCTTATTTTTCACCGGTAATTTCAATGTTCTTCCTCGTATGGGACTGGATCTGTCAGATGGCCGTAAGGAATAAATTGAAATGGAAATCAATCCGTGGTATCCGTGAATGCTGCTTTTATTTTCAGAAAACAAGACTTCATTTTTATGGGTAGAGAAACATTTATGGGAAAACAAACATTTATAGGAAAACAAACATTTACGGATAAACAAACATTTACAGATAAATAACATTTACAGATAAACAAACATTTACAGGTAAACAAACATTCATTTTTATGGGTAAACAAACATTTGAGAATATTTTGACCAAAAAGATCACAGAATTGTTTAGGTTGGAAAACACCTTTGAGATCATCCAAGCTGTGCCTCATCCCCACCTGGTCACCCAGCTCAACATCCAGGAATTCCTTGGATATCTCAAGGGATGGAAATTCCTGGTTTGGAAGGTCTGGCTGCCCTTTCCAGGAGGAAATTCCTCTGTCCAACCTGAACATCCCCTGCTGCATCCCC